>LOEQ01000925.1:51093-68470 GCA_001685075.1 Bramus lutescens | reverse complement strand
GAACAGGCCCCACACCGAGGTCCAACTGGTCAATGGTCCCATGGCTCTATGTTAAACAGATACACTTTCCGGGGATCCTTCCTGAGTTCAAGTCAATCACACCTTAGACACCATCCTTACCCCAAGAGAGGGCTGTCATATGACTTAAGAGTTAGAACAAACTTCACTAGGGGACTTCTGGGTGCCCCTTCCCCTCCCCCGGAACTGGAGTTATAGATTGCTGTGAACTTACTTGTGGATGCTGGTAACTGAACCCCGGTCCTCTAGAAGAGGGCCAGTGCTCTTAACCACTGAGCCATCTCTCCACTACCCATTACTTCCTTCTTAACCTACTTCTTCAACAACATATCCGTATTTTCGGTGAGACTAAAGTTACCACATTAAGTTCCAGATAATTTCTCATTTGAGACTTCCCATACAGCATGCACCTCTAAAGGGCTAATGAGTCCCTTTATGTCCTCTTTACTGCAAGCTGGGGAGCATCTTGTGTTTCTCTGTTTCCTCCTTGCTACATTAAAAATGATAATCTACCTCTCCATATGGCCAGAGAGTTTGAGTGAGGTTGTGCCTAGCGTCTAGTATTGATTAGAACTCCTTTATAACTGGTATAATGCTTTTCCAATAGGGTGCACACTACACTTCTCAGCGTCAGACCACAGAAAGCTTTGGGCCATAAGAGAAGCAAATGATCTGGCAAAGAAACCAGACCTGCCATCAATGTCTTCCCTCTCCAGTTACAGCAAGAGCCATTTTGTCTCTTCTTGCTGTCTGGCGTTTGTCTCAGGTCACAGGCAGGAAGTCATTGTGCTGGCCTTATTTGGGCTCACCAACAGGACATGGGAGCGCCATGCGAGGGAGGCGAGCTAAAGACAGCCCAGGGCAGAGCGTGTGCTGGTATGTGGCAAAGCTTGGAGGTGCTTCTCTGGCATTCACAGGATCAGGACAGCCGGAAACGGTAAGGCAAAAGAGAGGAGGGGGACCCGTGTCATCCGGGTCCCTTCAGCTTCACTAGCTGACCCATTTAAAGTGCACAGGGGGGAAAAAACAGCATCTTTACAATAACAACAAAAAAGGGAGGATTGAGTTCATTTATATATAATATTCAGCTCAAATAACGGACTTCAAGATATTCAAGCTTATTTTTGCCCCTCTACAAAAGATGATTTAAGGTTGCCATGGCAATTCCGGTCATCAAGAAGCCATAAGAATTGTGTGTTTCTTCTTGACTTATTCAGCACATGGCTTATGTTTTTAAGATCACCATGTGACCCAAGATGATTGATCAAACTCCAAGTAGACAGTTTAAGAATGCATTCATTTGCCATTTAGAATGTTTTTGAATTTCCCTTTTCTTAAGTAGCTTCTATTCTCTAATATGCACTTTATTTTATGTGGTTATATGGAGGCTGTTTATTCAATACAGTCAAATATCCAAGTCTTTTTTATAGCATAGACTTTTTGCTACCTCAAAATGTCTTCTTATTCCTGAGGTAGAAGAAAATCTCAATGACGTTGAAGAAAAAAAAATCTCTATTTTGTTATCATTGTTTTGAATTTTTTCTCTTGTGTTTATTTTTGTGTACTATGTAAGGAAACATTTTCCAGCTGAAAATTGTTTCAACACTGTAAATTTAATAACTTATCTTTTCTACTCTGTTGTTTGTATGTGTGTGTGTGTGTGTGCGTGTGTGCAAATGTACATTTTGGGAGTGCACATACACATAGGTTCACATGTCTGTGGACACCAGAAATCAACCTTGATTGTCATTCCTTGGGTATCTTGTGCTTTTGAGACAGGCTTTCTCACTGACCTGGAACTTTCCAAGCAAGCTATGCTGGCTGGCCAGCGAGGCCCAGGAATCAGCTTACGTCTACCTCTCCAGCACTGGGATCGGAAGCACACACCATCATACCTGGCTTTTATTACCTGGGTTCTGGAATGTGAGCTCAGGTCCTTGTGTATGCAAGGCAAGCACTTTATTGATTGAGCTATCCACGTGTCATACGTGTATTGATACAGTTCTCCATCTTTAATGCTATCTCACTGATTTATTTTGCTGCTCTCATACTTTCCCTTCTTTAAGACTTATTTTTATTTTTAATTAGGTGTGTACATGTGTGTCTGTGTGTGGGTATGTGCTTATGCATGCCAGTGTCCCCAGAGGTCATCAGATACCCTGGGACTGGAGTTACAGACAACTGTGAGCTGTGGGAGCCAACCTCAGGTCTTCTGCAAGAGCAGCAGATACTCTTAATCACTGAACCATCTCCCAAGCCTTCTTCAAGTTTCTTCTTTCAGTTCAGTTTTTTACACTGAGAACAATATATGTTTTAGACCGATGCCTCCTATCTATTCATACCATTGATGTTGCCCTGGTGCTAAATTTGAGCCTAAAATTTGATAAGTGATTGACAGTTCTTCAGGAAAGTAGGCTAAAAAGCATATGGTCTCTTTGGCTTCCAAGCTAGAGAGTCCAGTTGCACTGCTAGGGGATCTAGCTGCTTGGATCCAATGCATTCCTTTGCAATAGAAAGAAAAATCCTAAAGTTAGCGAGCAAGATGTACTAAATACTGAACCCTGCATTCACACAGACATCCTGCCACTGGGGTCCATTTTCTGATATCATCAATGACTACACATTATTCATAATCATCACCTAAGATGATTGATGACCAAATAGCCCAGGTTTTGATAATACAAGGGCATGAAGATGAGTTGGGGGGGTTGCAGAGCTGAGAAGACGAAGGAAAGTTTGAAGTCATATTGCCGTAAATGCCTGTTGCTCACATTACAAAATGAGCCAGTGTGTGTGTAGTGTGTTCACAGAGCTCATGCTGCCTGGCCTTCCAAAGGAATAGAATTACTCTTGGTAGTGGTTTCACAGATTTTACTCCATGATCTGCTGACTCCACTGTTTCAGGGCCTGTGGCAAAGTGGAAGATCACAGTGGGAGCACCGGAAGGAACAAAAGCTATTGCCTTCACGCTGGAAAGCAACAACAGATGGTAAGAGTCCAGGGCCTCATTGTCCCCACCAAGAACAGATTCCCAAAAACTCGGTTCCTTTCACAAAAGCTCACCCTCATCTTAAGGTTCCACCTCCACCTCATAATTCCACAGACTGGTGGCCAAGCCTTCAGTATGCAGGGCTTTGAGAGACGATCCAGATCCAATCTACAGCATGGCCCTACAGTCTGAACATTGTTTACAGTCTAGCCTTTAGCAAAGGTCCCTTAGCATAAGTACTCATTCTGTAGGCAAGAAGTGTAAAGTTGGTCTATGGTCTTGCACACAACACCTTGAAGTAAAAAAAGAATAGAAGTGAAATAACTCAAGCCTTAGTTAGGTGCAGTGGGTTTTCTCTCCTCTGTGAGAATCTGTCAGCTCAGAAGACAGGGAAATAAAGAGGAAGGGAGCAGTCCAGGAACTGGTTATCTCAGGGGACTCTGCTTTTGACCACCACCCAAAGCAATCATGAAATATGCAAAAATGTATTTTTAAGCAATTTACAAAGCAACTCATAGACCAGACCAAGTTAATGCTCTTCAATTCAAACAACTAATTTCATTTTTCATATCCTTTAAGCCATAAGTTTCCTATCTGTAGAATTTTAAAACATCTATAGAAGCCTCCTACATGGCAGCTTCAAGAATATCTCACATTACAATCAAAAGATTGCTTTCAGTATTACCTTTTTTTCTACAGTGGAACTTTCTTTGGTGGGGAAGGAAAGTCTGAAACATGCTGACTCTCTGGTTCTGACAACAGAGAGCCAGAAAATAAGATTATCAATCCATTAACTGTTTGTAGTCCACAGTAGGAGTGTCTTGCCCAAACACTGTCTGTACTCTTCTTCCTGTTGCTTTTCTTGAGTTAAACTGTGAATATGAGAGATCTTTTTATTACTCAAGGAAATCTGAGAATATTTCTGACTGTTTTGGCCTTACTTCCCAGAACCAAAATTAGATATCGATCCGCTTGAATTCAGTTAACAAGACAAGCAACTGCACGCCCAAGGACGCTTACTTTTCCAAGTGTCTATTTCCTGTTGTAGTGCTGAGTGCCGCAGCAGGTCTCAGCCAAGGAAAACAATTATTTTTCAAAAAAGAGAGCCATGCAGGCTAGTCATTCATTCAACGCAAGAAGTTGAGCAGAGGGATGAAACCAGAACCTCCACCCCCTACTTAGAATCACATTGGAGCCTTCCTGTAATCCTGGGTCCGTGACCAGAGATCACATTTTAGTGATCTCTGTTCAGCTGTTCTGAACAAGGTTCTCCCACTTCGTCCAATAATGAATCACCTTGGACAGGACCCAAGACTAAAATAAAATGTCTGCATTATATTCTGCATAGTAATGGGTTAAGTTTATGCAAGGTCCCAGATCAATTATTCATAAACTTTGTTTCTTTTTTTTTCTTTTTCCTGTATCTTAACATGCAGCCTTGACTGCCAGGCTCACATCAATGACCAGTTTCTCCTCTTTGTTGCAATTCTGTCTTAATGCAAACGCTTCGTCTTGAAAGACATTCATCTCCATGCCGGAACTGTGCACTCTGTAGATTTCCTTCCTAGAATATAAAACAAGACCTTGGATTCAATTGGCCAACAGAAACATTAGCTAAATGAGGCTTTCCTCAAATGTCACTCATTCATTCAGCGAGTCTTTGCAGAGCCCCTCTTGGGCTCTAGGCATCCTGCTCGTCTGTGAGTTCAACAGGGAACGAAACAGATGTATGCATGCTTGCTGCCTATGGGTGGTTACAAAGCAACTGGGAAGGGAGAAACAGGCTAATATCTATTACACATGGTGCTAAGTGGCTAGCGGCTGCCACTTAGGATAAGCAATAAGACCCTGTGGACGGATAGCATTTAAACAAAGCCCTAAAGGATGAAGGGGACCTGGCTGAGTATCCAAAGGGAAGAAACTACCTGGTTAGCGGGACAGTGGTCCAGCTTTTCTCCCACAAAGCCTTGCTGCCCATCATGGCGTCCTCTTTCCTCTACAACCTCCTCCTTCATCTGTTCCCCGGGACTTACCACTTAATCACAAGCTGGGTTGTATTGTTCTCAGATGGTTCCTGTGGTTAAAGTCGTCTCGTCAACCAGTTTTGTCAACCCACTGAGGACAGAAGGCATGTACCCCTCTGTACTAAGTACCGTCCCGCTGCAGCGCTGGAGCAGAACTGATGAGGGCGGCATTGAAATGAACTGAAGATGGACATTAGGTCCAGCAGGGCAGGTGAACGTCTTTGGCTAAGCTGCTTTGCTATCTCCATCTGCTCACATTAGCTGAAATGCAAATAGATAGGCCTCATCTCTCTCTGTTCTATTTAGCATTTATATGACACCTTTCAGCACAGAGAAATGAGTAAGTGGAACCAGAAGTGGCTGTTCCATGTGCTCACCCCACTCTCTCAGCTCTGGCCAGGCATCTGGTCCCCACCTGCCCACCCTCAGCCCCTCCTCCCAGCAAGGAGCAGGCTGCACGCACCCGTTTCTGCTTTCAGCACAGTTCTTCCCATGGAGCTGCATGCTGTTGAAAGAATGCATTGTCCGTGTGAAGGGAAGAATGAACATGGGGAGCGCACTACAAATCTGAGCCGCTAAGTGATAAATGAGCAATGGAAAGGATCCTGACATCATTAAGGTGTTCCTGAACATGCTGTCTGTTCCAGCCTCCCCCAGAATGCAACTGTGGGAAGCAAGGACTGCTGGAAGGGTGATCAAAGCCTGGTTTGGGAGTCACCAAATTGGACCATTCCAACTCAATTGCCCCCCCCCAGGTTCTGTCAGTTGGCGATGTAGACATTTTATAGAAATTTCTAGGCTCACATCTCTGCAAATCTTCCCATAAGACACATCTCCCTTCAACCAGACGACAGTGGGCTTGCTTTATAATTGTGCCAAGTGTTTTCACACTTGAGACCCCCCAGCTCCTACCCTAGATTCTGTAAAAGTCTCCTCCAAGCCCCTGCACATCTGGACCAGACCCTCTATAGTACCTGCCTCTCATCCTCTGTAGCTCTCAGCTCTACCAGCACTCAGGACTGGCAGTGAGCTGGGACAGGCCACCTGTTGGCTGGCAAGGCAGCTTATCTGGTATTGATTCAGGGATGCAATGAAACTGGCCAGGACCAACAGGGACATCTTTTTAAAATTCTTAACCTCCTGAGGACTGCCTGGTGCACTGCATAAATGACCCCATCCTCTCACCTGCTGACCCCCCAGAGGAAAACCTGAGGATTTTTCAGGACAAGCAATGAACAGCACACTAATTTTCTCCACACCTCTCCAACAGTCATTGCAGGTGGAAAATGCTCCAACTTGTGTTTCAACTTCAGCATCAGCCGATAGGGGTTCAAAGCCTGGTTCCATCTCTTACGAGCTGTGAGGCCTAGGGCAAGTGTGACAGCCAATCACTGTCAGCTTGACTAGACTTGGAATCACCTAGAAGATGTCTCTGTGGGTGTGCCTGTGAGGGGGTTCCATAGACATTTAACTGAAGAGGAAACCACCTCCCACCCCCAGGATGTGAGCCATACCATCCCATGGACTGGGATCTTAGACTTAAGAAAAAGTAGCAAGTGAGTGGGATCCCAGCATGCATTTCTCTCTCCTTCCACACTTCAGAGGCAATATAACCAGCTGACTCATGGTCCCACCACTGTGAAGACTGTATCCTCTCAAACTTTGAGTCAAAAATAAAAAATTATGCCTTTTTAAAGTAGCTTTTGCCTGCTCTTTTATTACAGCAATGACCAAAGTGATTCATATAGCAAGTCACTCAGTATGCAGGTCAGATTTCCTGTCGGTAAGCCAGGGGACATGGTAGCCCATGTCACGTAAAATATAAAGATCAAGCAATAACATAGAGAAGATCCTCAGCACAGTGCCTGGCACCAAAAAGGGACATAGTAAAGGCTCGTTATTTATTGCAGATCTACTTAACATGCCACACATAACATATATGCTTTATTCGATCCTGTCATGTAACCCCACAACTCTCCAAGGCCCACTCTGTGTTTCTAATGATTCTTCCACGCCACTCACCTTGTTTTCCTGAGAGAAATATTTTCATGTCAGTGGCTATTCCAGTCTGCAATTTTCCATTGAAAAATTGCTCCAGGATGGGTGCTTCCTCAGTGGAAGCTTTCTCCATTAGCTCAACAGAGGGGAAATGGAAGGGCAGGCCTTGACCCTCCATTACTAAGAAATCAACTGTAGAAGTGAGTCCTCTCTCTCTCTCTCTCTTTCTCCCTCATTCCCTCCACTGGGCCAGACATGGTGATAAATGAGAGCCCTTGAAGATTATTACACTTTCTTGTTTAAGCTCTGAAAATTAAAGATCTTGGAAATGTGGTCCTGAGATGGAAAAAAAGAAGAAAAAACGTGATTATCTTTCTAGTTTCATTTGTTTTCCAAACCCCAGCCCCCTTCTGCCAAATTTTGGGGCCTTGCCTGTTTTTTGTCTTGTCACATAGTTGTCTTTGTTCATTCTCTCCTCAGAAAGGACAAAATGCTCATCATAGATCCTTAGCAGCTTCCAGGTTACCAAATGAGGGAGCGGAGCAATTGGTTGTACTGGCTCGGGTCAATAGTGCAAGATAAGGAGTAATGTGGGCCCATGCAGCCATTACTGCTACACCTTGCTGAAGCATGAGTGTCCAGGCTGGGCTAGCCTGAGCTCATGGACTTTGGAGAAAGCCAAGGTACTTCAGCAAGACTTTTCTTCAGGTCCAGCTTCTCAGAGCTCAGTGCTACCCGACACTGTCATGAAGTGGCCAATACCTATCCTGAAAGGAATTCCAAGGCCAGCTCCCAAGAGCCACCATGGACCCCAAATGTCCATATCAGAGTAAAATCGCCTAAATGAACATGGTTGACTCCTGATCACTCTTTGCTATAACAGAAACACTATTCCAACTTCCATTTAGGCCTGAGGCCAGAAGCATCTAAAATCGAGTTTTATTTTCTGGTCTATGAAAATGACAAGGCTGAGTCCAAGCAAACTATTCCCACCTACAGCTGCACATCTTGTCCACAGCAGGGCCAGACTCTGAAGCCAGGTCTTTGTCTTTGCTTTACACCACTGCCTGAGGATGAGAGGAGAGAAAAGGAAAGCACCGGAAGCAGGGAAAGCAGCAAATAGCTGGGTGGGATCAGTAACCAAGGTTCGGTTTCTCCTGCTCCTTTAACACCTGACAAAACACTGCAGATCTCAAGTGGCCTAAACACTAGTTCCTCTCCTGTAGTGATAAGGCGAGCAGGCCTGCTTTTTGTCCCACCTGGGTCCCACACAGCTAGCTTTATACCCGAAATAACAACCCCCAAATTGTATTCATTTAAACACTGCCTGGCCCATTAGCTGTAGCCTCTTACTGGCTAATTCTCACATCTTGATTANGGCAGTTTCTTTATTAACCAATGAAAGTAACACATAGACAGAAGACCCTCCCACACCACTCTCCCAGCCTGCTTTAGCAGATGAGCTTCTCTAGCCAAATAAGCCTCCTGTGTCAGAGGCTGTGTGCAGCCCTTGCTGATCCTTGGATCTCAGGTCCTGACCAGGGGGTGTCAGGTACTGGTCAGCCTGTAGGATTCTGCCATAAACCAGGCACATCTTCACTGGGTAATAAGGATGCACTCTGCCCCCCTGATACTCCAGTGTTTGTCTCCCACTACTAGTTGACTCTCATCTTAAGGGAAACATCCATGTTAGTAAGTCTAATTCCGCAAAAAACGAAAACTCAGGTGCAGAGAAGCTTCTGCTAACTCGGGGTTTCAGATGCGATGGAAATTGGTCCCGGGAGAGAGCCCAGGCAATGGCTTCTTTTCAAAGAATCCCTGATAGGATGGATCTCAGGGGTGCCAATGTCATGGACTGCTTGACTGCACCAGCGCACAGATCCTGTGATCCTGAATTTATGTAATGCCTTGACTTGTGAACTGCTTCCCATGAAGGCTTTCTGCCTCCAATTAGATTATGAACTCCCAGGAGTGGAAAGGCTAAACGGGAACAATGGCTCACAATAATCTGGACTCTTTTGTTTAGTATGAACCTCACTGGTCACATCCTGCCATCTTGGGGACAGGGCCTTCAACATACCAATGTGGGAAGATATGACTCAACCCATCACACAAGCCAAGAGCCATGGCACACATAAGTCAATAAAATAGACCTCAACACAGGAAGGAAAGGACAGATCCCAAGGCCTAGAGCTGCCTGGAGACCAGCTCTGAGACACGTGAGTGACAGTGGCTCTGACTGACCTAGAGACCAGCTCTGAGACACATGGGTGACAGTGGCTCTGACTGACCTAGAGACCAGCTCTGAGACACACGGGTGACAGTGGCTCTGACTGCCCCTGAGAGCCAGGAGCCTTGCTTAGGCCTCCCCTGGCACTGAGTAGTCTCCATCAACTTACCAGTGTTTCCTGGCAATGTCTGGGCCTCAGGATTGCTCAACCATCTCATCAATGAAAACCCATACGCTTAGGGGGAAAAAAACTAAATAAAGAAAACCACATGCACAAAAAGAGTAACTTCATGTTGTCTGTGAAAAACCTCAAAAAATGTCAAGAAGTGCTGAGTCAGAAAATTCTGCCCTAATAGCTTTTGTTGGAAATGTTTGCCATTTCAGCTTTATCTCCTCTTTCCTTTTAGACAAATCCTCCTCGGAGACATTCAAGTGCAACAATGCCATCATTCAGGGCTTTAGATTCCAAGAGGGCTCAGAGCTGAGCCAAGCAAGGCCAAGGTACACCCAGAGAGAGAACAGATTAAACACGCAGTGATCTCCTCAGCCCACCTGAACCAAGGGAGAGACGAATCACATGTCACACACAAGCATCTTGCTGTCGTCTGGTCACCAAAATGAGTACTTGATTCATCGTTTTCCTTAGGAAGGGACCACTGAAAAGACACGCCACGAAGTTAAAGTTCCAAGGACCCTGAAGGGAGGCCACCAAGCACTGTTGGTGGCCCTCACATCACAGGACAAGATCAACTAAGGACTGATCACTTAGGGGTGAGGGAATGGCTCAGTCAGTAAAGGGCCTGCTACACAAAGCCTGGGGACCCAAGTTCAATCCCGGGTACTTATGTTTAAAAAAAGAGCTGGGTGCGTCTCTGGCGCTTGTTGGCTGGCCAATCTAGCTGATTTGGCAAGCTCCAAGTTCAGTGAGAGACCCTGTTTCAATAACTAAGGTGGGGAGTAATAGAATAAGATAGTTAACATGGACCTCTGGCCTACATCCATGTATGCATGCCTATGTGCACATGTGCATACATGCAAATACATATATACACAAAAAAATAAGATTGAGCTATTCGGTCATATGCAAGTGGCATGGTGGTATACACCTCTAAATCCAGCACTTGGGAGGCTGAGGCAGGAAAGTTGTGAGTTCATGGCCTACCTGAGCTACAAAAGGAGACTCTGTCTCAAAAGCAAAGTCAGGCAAGGATTTTATTACAGGACCCTCACAAGACAAGAATACCGCAGCCATATTTCAACTGTCTTCACAGCTCAGTCTTCCACTTGGGGGTCTCAGATCATGCCACGGTGCCAGCTGCTTCCTGGCAAAGGACAGTTCCTTGAGTGTTCTCACTGCTCCCTCAGCTTGGTGTGTCATCTTGGTGTGTCATCTTGGTGGGACACTGCCTTACCTGAAGCCTACAAGTCATCAGGGAGACATTGGGGTGGGGCTGTACACACAGAAGGAGAGAACCAAAGAAGACAGCAATCCAACACAGGGTGATCAAACTTGTTGATGCCTACTTAGCATGGGCTGCTCCTCAGGCAGAGATGAGAAGGGCATTTTCAAAGCAGAACCACAAATAGCAAAGAAATCAGAGGCACATTCCCTCCTCACCATGCTCATGCCCAAAGACTCAACGCCAAAGAGATTCACCAGCTTCCAGGTTGGCACCCAATGAGCCTTTTTCTGGAAAGTCCATCCTTAATTCTTATGTTCAGTCAATGATCCCATTGTTCTCAAACTTGAGAAGAGAAATAATATGTTCAGAACAGAAGAAAAACTGGTGCCAGAAGTAATCCTTGGCCACACAATCGTCATGCTAGAACAAAAAATGCATCCATCATCCATACATGCTGATTTGGAAACAGCATGTTAATTGACCAAACATGATGAGGTCATCATCCTTGGACATACAAGTGGAAGGAACAGGCTGAGCCAGGAACCTTAGCCCTTTCCAAAAGACAAACATGAGCAGAAAGTTTCACTGGAGATATGACCAAAGAGGCAGGACTCACCATCAGAAAGAAGAACTGTGGGCACAGCCACCACCAGTGGGACCATGGTGCCAAAGCTCAGGAGACTGTGCTGCTGGTTTCACTCATGTGCCAAATAGTCCCCAGGCTTCTTCTCTGGAACCATATTAATGGATCCATTGCCTGGGAGAGAAAGGGAAGGAAGCATAGCTCATGAGCACCTTCTCATGTGCCTCTTCACTGTCTGCAAACTTGCCAGCTCCTCACCTTACAGAGAACATTCTGAGCACATAAACAACCCCCACCCATGGACCAGTCATCAAATCAAGTCATCATTTATCTGCAAAAGGAGCTCTGGATGACTGAAAGCCAAGGAGGAGAGTAGTTAGCTTAGTGCTAGCTTCTATTTGAGAACAGTCTTTGACAGTGTAGCACTCATGAGTGTGTTGGGAACCAAAAGAAATCAGTTTACCCTCTCACCACACGCTCTGAGAAAATGCCCCTGGCAGCCCCTCTCTATCCATTCCACAGCTTTCTAGGATGCTCCCATGAGTGTTCATTTCATTTTGGAAATCAAGAGCCTTCCTGATATTAGGAAGTATTATTATTCAAGGGCTGCCAAGATGGCACAGTGTGGAGTGGGTGCTTGCTTATGCAAACCTTAGGACCTGAGTTCGATTCCTAGAGCTTGTAAAAGAGAGGAGAAAACAGGCTCCAGGGAGTTGTCTTCTGACCTCCAACATGCACTGTGACATATACATGCCCCCAAACACAGTAACAATAATTTGAGAACAAATTTTTAAAGTGTTGCCCTAAGCAAAATTATCTCTCCACCTTAAAGCTTCCTTCTTTCTGTACCTGGTGGGGCAGATAGAACAAGCCATGGCTCCTCCTCCTCCCTCCTTCTCTGCAGATAGAAGAGGGGATGGCAGAGTGGACTAGGAGTGCTTGGGGGTTTTGCTTGAAGCCAGAGAAGCCATCTTCTGACTAGGAATCTTCTCCTTGCTGGAGGTGTTCAGATGCTGTTCATGTCCTTAAAACACTGCGAACACCACATGGTTCTCAACCTGTGGGTCCCGACCCCTTTCACCAGGGTAACATAGAAAATATTTATATTACAATTCATAACACTAACAAAATTAGAGTTATGAAGTAGCAACAAAAATAATTTTATGGTTGGGGTCACCACAACACGAGGAACTATACTAAAGAGTCGTAGCATTGGGAAGGACCACTGGCCTAGACTGTTAGTATGATTTTCAAATTCCTACCTCCTTAGAACTCTAATAT
The DNA here is from genome assembly GCA_001685075.1 of Bramus lutescens. Taxonomy (NCBI): domain Eukaryota; kingdom Metazoa; phylum Chordata; class Mammalia; order Rodentia; family Cricetidae; genus Bramus; species Bramus lutescens. The sequence continues at coordinate 55,944 of LOEQ01000925.1, read as the reverse complement.
GAGGCAGTCCCCTGGCTCAGGCTAATAAAGCTATTCTGCTTTTGTTTTCATCCCCAACTCCATCCCGTACCAAAGGAACTCTGAGGCCACGATGTGGCCACCCAGGCTGCACATCTGAGACCTATGTATCCCATACACCCCAAACTGCTGCCCTGGTGACCACTCTCAGGTATTGAGCTGAACATAGTCCACTTGTTAACTTTAGAACAGGTCTGAGCAGGTTCTGAAAGGAACCTGGGCATCCTGGGAAACCTGGACGCTTGCAAAAAGATAGGGAGAAGGAGGCAAAGACCCGAGGAGGACATGAATCCTAACTCCACAAGTTCTTTTCTCCATGGAGGAGAGCATGCTGAAAGAGTTCCAGAGTGGTCCTCTCCACAGTGCGGAAGGTAGGCAGGGGCCATATTTGAGGCCGGTTCTGATGAGTTTATTCCCAGCCCTCCTTCACTTGAATTGATGATGCCATAAGAAGGGGCAAACAGATACCACAGTGTGTTTCCTAAAGCTCTCAACCTATCACTCTCTAACTTCCTCTTCCTATGAATCTGCATGGGATAGTAAAGGACCAAGGTTCTACTTAGCCTCTCCCTGATGAGAACCCATGCATTAGGACTTAGGACATGGAAACATTTATTATTTGCTGTCTTCAGCTTTACGGCTTCGGTCGATATCCAGAGACATCCAGCTCCACCATGTTTAGAGTGTAGACACCATCTCTACACTTGTAGCATAGATGCAGCACATAGTCCTCGCAGGACAAAGGCTTTCAACTCAGCAACCATGTTTTACATGCCCACATTTTAGCACTGTTTGAAGCGGGGAGATAGGGCATGCTTCACATATGGGCACCTTGCAAACCAGGCTCTATTGCATAGTCAGATCTCTGCTGGGGAAAGCAGATAGCTTCTGGGAAAACATGCCTGCGCCCACATTAACACTCAAACAAAACCATTCTAATGCTCAGAAACGTGGCCATTTCTCTCAAATCAAAGGATAAGGTGGCGTCCCAAGACCCCACCACCAGGTTGCTATCCGTCGAGCCCAGCACTCCTTCTAGGAAGCCTTAGTGACTGATCCCACTACAGAGGGCTCTGGATTCTGCTTTGGAGAAGGAGGTGTCACCTGCTGGTTCCTTAGACTCTGTTACTTCAGTACTTCTGGGACCCCTGGCCTTACAGCATCACCCTCAGATATAACCTTGCTCTGGTCTGGAGATGGGAGATTGTTGAGGTACCATGGTCTCTCATCTTACAAAAGATGAGTTCTTTAATAAAGGAAGCCCAACTAGTGTGGAACTGGAAGTCCAGACCACAGTTCTGGCCTGGACATTAATAATTGTGGGAGTCTTTAAATGTCACTGGATTTTCTGGGTGTGAGGGTCAGTCTTGATTGTCAACATTAGTGGAACTGTAGTAGACTGAGAGATGCACCCCTCCGTGGGACTGTGAATGTGTTTCCAGGAAGATCCAGCTGGTTAGGAACCCCTCCCCCAGACTTGGTGGTACCTGTTCCAGCCCTGGCTCAGATATAAAGATATCTCGAGTGCAAGCAGTCCTACGCACCTTCCTTGTTCCTTGCTAGTAAGTGCACAAATCCCATTGCTGTCTCTGCTGACACCAGAACTCAACTTCTTCAGCCTTCTAAACTGGACCCAAGATTGGTGGCTCTACAGGAGTCACCCAGGCCTTCAGAACCAGACTGGGACTGCTGAGCCATCCAGCTTCAGGGGTTAAACAGCTACTGAGATCCCTGCCTCTCTGGCACACACAATGTCAAGGTACACCCGTTCCTTATCGTGTGAAGTCAACCACAGAAGTCTTTATCTCATTTTAGCAGTTCTGTTCCTCTAGGGTGCCCTGGCTAGCACACTGGTGTTCATTTGGAAATTGGAAATACTAAGAATACATGATTGCCTGCTTCAGTTTGCCTAGGAGTATTGGTTATAAGTACTCAGCTCTGAACTGTGTCAGGAGGTCAGACCTGAGTGTGAGCAGCAGACTTTGATAAAGGGTTAACCTCAAGCCTTCCAGAAACGTAGCTCTGTGGCTAAAGTAATTATAATGCCTCTTAAGGATGAAGTCTGTATACATTAACAATGGCTACTTGGTATCTGATGGGCAGGTCCCACATGCCAGGCGCTATGCCCTGGCTTTCCCACACGCCAGGCGCTATGCACAGTGCTGAGGCTTTCCTCCCTCAACGTTGCCCATCTCTCCTGAGAGCCACTGTGACACCCAGGGTCTATTCTGCACACCAACTTGCTACACGGACCAACTGAGCTTAGATTCCTGCGTATTAATATAGTCTAATTACCAATGGGATACCCACTCTCCCAAGTGGAACTTTCTGAACATCAGCTATCTGTGCCTTGAGTCTTCACTCAACTTTCAGACGCCATACTGTGCAAACTGGGTGGGGCTTTCTCTAAGCCTACGCCCAGGATCTGAGCCTGGGCCACTCATCCCAATTCATCGCAGCTGCTCACACTCGGGGGCCTGTGATCGAACCACAGACTGCTGCATGAGAAATGGGTTTCCTATGGCTCCAGTTCTCTCTCCAGAACAAGCCAGCCCAGCTAGTAGTGCTTCTAAACCGCAACAACCAGTTAATCATTTTTCATGCTTTGTTTAGACCAAGAATTTGGGGAGGACTCAACTAGGGGGTTCTGGCTTATAGACTGCATTAGCTTTATCGCTGTAACAAAATACCCAAGAAGCAACTTACAAAGAGAAAGGGTTGATTTGGGCTTCTGATCTCAGATGTTTCGGTCCATGACCAACAGGACCCTTTGCTTTGGCCCTGGGCAGACTATCACAGTGGAAGCTGATGAGAGAGCAAAGATGCTCACCTCACAGACCAGACATGAAAAAAGAGAGGGAAGAGACTGGGTTCCACAAACATCCCTAATGTTCTAAAGCCTACCACAGGTCCACTTCTGAAAGGTTTCACCATTTCGCAGTACCGCCAAGCCAGGACCACGCCCTTATCTTGTGGGCATGTGGAGCAAGAACAATAGCATGCTCTCTCATGCAATTGGAATCGGCAGGTGGGGAAGCTTGCACATCTGGGGATAAGCCAGATGTGTTTCTCTTCTGGCAGTCTGGGGCCTCCATGAGGGGCTTCCTTGGGCTTTCTCCTGGCATGGTGCTTTCAGGGCAGACGGAGGCTCACATGACTTGGAGCTCAGAACTAATGTTTCAGTGGACAAGGCAGAATGCTGGGAGTTACATAGTATGGCTATCGGGTTCAGCAGTTATAAGCTCCTAGGACAGAGGTGCTTGTCAACCTGCATTCCATGGGCTGACTATTTCAAAGACGGGGGGGTGGGACACACCATGCTGGGTGGGAGAGAATATTGCAGCCCCCTTTGAAAATACGATGGGTGGCTTAGTAAGTGATTCGGAATCACCCCACAGCTCCCTGATAGTCTGATCCTCATGGCCAGAGCAGAGCCGATGCTGTCTTCTGAGAGGGTCTTGATTTCCTACTGTCTCCCCAGTTCCTCACTGTCGTGTTTGAAACTCCAGATCTCCTCCCCTAGTCCATGGTGGGCACCCCCAACTAGATGTTATTCTTAATGATTGCCATACTCACCACAAAGCCTCACCATGGGCTTAGCCACACCTGCCCGGTACCACAGAGAGGGTCCTGTCACACCCACGTTTGCCCCTCACATCGTGCATTCCAGGCCCAGCTGAACCCTAGAGTCCCTTGAAGCAAGCACTTAGCTCTCCTGGCTGCTCCCAGAAGGGTCCAGGCCTCATGGCTGTCACCTCCAGAGAAACTCCAAGCCTGAACAGTAAAAGACCTGGGCTCTCTTCTTCCTTCTGAGTCAGCATGGAACCATCCATTTCATCATCTGTGTCAGCAGTTACAAAACTCTGTGTGGACCTCACCAAATAGCAGCCAGGTCAACGCGTAAAGCAGAGCCGGTACCGTGGCCTCTATCCAGGATGATCCAGGACCCGAACTCTGCAATTTACCAGAAGTGAAAACTCTAGACGAGTTACTTAGTCCTCTGAGCCCTGTCATATGAGGCTGAGTACCTTGTTAAACTGTCAGTATTTACCCTAGGGCTCAGATAAGGTACAGTGTATGAAAATGAACTGAAGATTGCTTCATACAATAAAACATGTTGTTATCCTTGTTTCTATTGTTACTGTTATTGCTGTTGTTGTTGCTGTTTTTGTTGCTGCTGCTATTGTTGCTGCTTGCTGCTGTTGTTATTGTTGTTAATGTGGCCCTCTTTCCCAGGGACTGTGCGGCTTTCTGCCCAAATGTGCCCATCCCTTACTGGCCACCTCCCTGAAAGCCCAACTCATCCTTCAAGAGGAGACTGGCTCAGGAACTGCTCTCTGGTCCACTTTCCCAGCCCTCCCTGTTGAGGGTGTATAGTGTGAAATTCTTCCCTCTGTCCAGACTCCTGGAAATGCCAATCTAACACTTTGGGAAGCTCTAGGAGGTGGGGCTGGAGGCCAGTCTCCCACAGGCATCCCCAAGCTGTGTTCCTATTGTAGCTTGAATGTGGTTTGTCCTTCAAAGGTTCATATAGGACTCATAGTCCCAATACGGAAACATTGGGAGGTGGTGAAAACATTGAAGTCAGACTAGTAAGTGGTCAGCGTGTGGGGACACTACCTCAGATAAGACTGTTGCTTGCCTGGGGGACTGAATTAATTCTTCCAAGAATTTGTTACTACAAAGCAAATACTCCTATTCTGATTCTCTCTCTCTCTCTTCCTCCCTCCCTCCCTCCCTAGCTCTCTCCCTTCAGCCTCCCTCTGTAACATGAGGGCTGGGCCTGCTTGTTGGGGTTTCTGTCCCACCCAGTTCCCCACAGCTGTTTAGCCC
>LOEQ01000925.1:32987-43258 GCA_001685075.1 Bramus lutescens | reverse complement strand
GCCTGGTCTACAGAGTGAGTTCCAGGACAGCCAGGACTACACAGAGAAACCCTGGCTCCAAAGAAACAACATGAAACACAGAGGGGACGTTTGGGAGGCCCCAAAGCCAGCGACCACACAGCACTGTGACGAGTGGGAAGGAGGCTGACGCCACAGTGGGAATGGTAGAGTGGAAAGCGGTATACATGCACAATTCATGGTTGGACAGATCTGGCAACTGATACACAGAGGGATTCCGATTCCAGAGATGCCATTAAGGCGCATGCAGGCAAGTTCTGTGTGCAGGGTAAACTGCTGGACTAACAAAGAGCAATGTGAAGAACTTCCAGATGGGCAGGCCTCTGTGCAAAGGCTCCAGCTGTCACACTAAACAGATTTGGGATGACACACCTTAAGGACTGAAACAAAAATCCACACCAAAACAAAATTGCTACTGCCAACACATGGGAAGGACACCCACTGACTCCAAGATGGCTAGAGGTGGCTTCAGCATGGAGCTCTGAAGCGGAACAGACAAGGTTACACCCTGTAAAGAACAGGACTGATCCTGGCCCTTCCCCACCATCCACCAGGATAAGGACCAAGAAAGAAGCTCTGCTGGGAAGGAGGTCTGTTAGGGGAGAATGCCAGTCACTTGGTGTTCCACACTGCCCTAGGCCACCAACCACGTCCTGCTCACCTTTCCTGTAGCATGGGTGCATTGAAGCCATGAGCTGGAGAAAAGGGGATCGACCATGATGCTTTGCAATTAACGAGTATGGCTCCCACACTGAAGCTACGTAAGCAACAAAACAGATCATAAAACATCTACCAGCAGTGTGTGCTGAGGATGTCCGTTTCCCCAAGTCCATCTACTTATTCAGTCAGAGAATCAGAACCATGTGCAAGCTTCCCTTCTGTACCACACAGTGTCAGATCTGTCTGTGGGCAAACCAAGAATCCAGATGGAACCTAACCTAAGAACTGGTACACGGCAAACCAAATGGGTGGCCTAAGGAAAGGCAGCAATGTTCAGCAATGCATCAATATACAGAAGATAAAGGAAACAGACAGCTTCGAGATGATAAGACAGCCCCTAATAAAGAAAAAGCATTATGAGATTATTTAATATCTTTGATAGAAGCTAAAAATGAGGGTCATCTATGAAAAGTAGCAGAAAGTCAAAGTATAGGCTGGAAAAACATTGCAACATAAAAAGACAACGTCTAATCATTGTTACAATCATTTTTTTTTTTAAGTCCTGTGGATCCTTCTTCTGCCATTAGCTTGGAACGGTCCATCAGGGGAGTCTCTTTTCTTCGTGAAATGCTCGTTTCCTGCCTATAAAGATGTTCTTTAAGTCATTCACCTGCACTGATGGAACAAGCAGTGATCTGAAGACATCCTCATCACGGGTACTGGCCTTGTCTTCAAATGCATGGGCACAGCTCTGCTCTAGGAAGTCTGCGAATGTGCTCAGCAAGATTCCTCCTTTTGTCTCTAAAGTACTTCAGTCCATAATCAGACCTGGAAAAGGAATTAAAGCAGTGGTTCTCAACCTCTCTAATACTGTGACCTTTCAATACAGTTGCTCTTGTTTTGGTGACATCCCCTGCTACCCCCGCCCCACACACACACCATAAAATTGCTTTGTCACTACCTCATAATGGTAAATTTGCTACTGTTGTGAATCATAATGTAAATATCTGATATGTGGCCCTCAAAGGGGTCACAACCCACAGATTGAGAATTGCTTCATTAAAATAACATAAATGTGTTCTTAGGGGGACAGAAATCACAGATATGTCCAAAGAGAGAGGAAAAAATGCTTTTGTATTATCCCAGTGGAAGGAACTAGAAAGGAAGAGAAAGCTGGAGGAAGGAACAGTTTGCTGCAGAACTCATGAGCAATGCTTTAAAAAGCAGCGAGCTTTCCCACAGTTGGGGGTATTAAACAGCAAGCCAATGGCCACTTGTCCAGAGGACACAAAAGCAGAGAGCTATTTGTGTACATTAAATATGAACTAAACTGAAAAGCCAACTGGGTAACCTTTAAGGCAAAAGGCTTATGGAACTTTTGGCCCCAACCAAGCACTTTCGTGAGAAAACGTCCTGAGTAAGATGGGATTTGTGCTCATCCTGCCCGAGGTCACCTTCAAACTCTTAAGCACTGTACTGGCTGGTCTGGGGTGTCAACTTGACATCCTCTAGAGTCATCAGAGAGGAAGGAGCCTCAGTTGAGGAAATGCCTCCATGAGATCCAGCTGTAAGGCATTTACTCAATTAGTGATCAATGAGAAGGGCCCAGCCCATGGTCATGTGCTCTGTAAGAAAGCAGGCTGAGCAAGCCAAGGGAAGCAAGCCAGTATGCAGCTCCTCTCCATGGCCTCTGCATCAGCTTCTGACCCCCGGATCCTGCCCTGTTTGAGTTCCTGTCCTGACTTCCTCAGTGATGAACAGCCACGTGGAAGTGGAAGTCAGATCAACCCTTTCCTCCCCAACTTGCTTCTTGCCTAACTAAAATGGGCACCAGCATAAAAATCGGTAAACTTTAAGTATTTAATCCATGGTTCAAGGGCTGACCTCTTCCAACACCTGTGTCTGAATGGCTTAAGGACTTATTGTCACAGTCAGACATTCTGGCATGTGGCAACCTTTCCTTGGATGGCTGAGGAGTGAGAAGAAGAGAAATGCCGAATTTCCCCCCTATGGCACTGGCACCCTAGTATCATTTTCGGGGTAGTGAGCATACCTAGATGATTACAGCTCGCATGCTTCAGTGCTACCCAAGCATAGCCGGAATGTGTGGCTCTGATTCCTTTTCCAGCTGGAAATGTTACAGAAGCAAGAAGCTTCCAGCTTTTTGTATCTTACTACATACTGCCGCTGCTTGGCAGGAACTCCAGCCTCACAGTTGTATACAATGTTTCTGCCCTGTCTTGGGCTCAATGTAAGTAATTCAGAGTGAGTTTCATCAACACCCACGGAATAGCCAAGCAACAACAACAAGGCCACCCGGACTTCCCTGTGTGGCTTCATCGACCACAGAGGGTCAAAGGACCACCAGTTGGAAAGCAATGGGGAAAGGGTAAGAGGTAAGTTTTTATAGATGCTGACTTGATACAATCACATTAAGGGTCCTTGCCTCTTCTTGATATTCCCTCTCCTACCAATCAAAAGGACTCTGGGTGAAAGACTCATTAAGCTTAAGATTCCGGGCAGAAATGTGCCTTTCATTCTAGAAGTAAGACAAAAATCAGTGAGTTATCCAAATAAAAACATCAATTAATTCCAAACATGAGGGTAGAGTCCTTAGGACCTGTCATTTCCTACTGTCTCAACCCTTTATACTATGGTGGTTCCCCTTTTTATCTGAGATTTCAGTTTCAAAAGGTTGACTTACCTATGACCAAAGATGTTTTTAAAATCCTAAGTGATAAGTTCTCTAAAGAAGTAATTCTGAAGTTTTGAAATGTGTTATCGTTTTGAGTAGCATCACAAAATTTCCCAGCATTCTACTCTGCCCGGATGGCAATGTGAGTCACATGGCATCTGGAGTCAGGAAACAGAGGGCTTATCCTCTGCTCATGTCCCCACGGACTGTGCTGCCCACACAAGAGTGGGTGTTCCCACCTCAGTGTGGGGGCTGTGGGTCCCCAGACCCCAAACTTCCTGTAAACAACTTGTTTTCCAGTGCAGCTGCTCTGAACAAAATAACTTATTTTCCTGTGTTTGCAGCTGCTCTGAGACCCTCAGGAGTTCCTGATGGCAGGGGAATGGTTTCTGATGGGTTTGGATGGGGCGTGGCTATCAGTCAAGGATCCCTATATAAGCTGCCCTGGAACACCATAAAGCAGGCTTTCTTGGGTAATTCAGGGATGATATGTGGTCCCGTGTCTCTGTCTCTCTGTCTGTGCACGTGTGTTAATCTCCAGGCCCTTGCCAGAAACTCACAAACTGTCACGTAGTATAGGTGCGTACTGCGAACCATTATGTAGTACAGGTGTGAACCGTAGCACATAGGAAATAGAGCAAAGAGCAGACATGGTGTTGTGCTTTACACCTCAGTTTATCCAGTCCAGAAGAAGCTCTCACAGATGTGCACAGAGGTTTGTCTCCTAAGTGATTCTAGAGCCTGAAAAGTAGAAAATTAGTATCAACCAATCACAATTGGAAAGAAATAGTGTATTATCTAGGGCATTCTTATTAAACCCTGGCAGCTGACCAGGAGCGAAAAACAGAGTTAGGAGCGTCTTAAAATCAAATGATAGCTTGGACTGTGCACAATCAGGAATGTCCACATTTCCTTTGAGGCTATAGTAGCCTTAACTTGGTATTGAGCTCGACACTAGTCAACAGCAGAGAAAGTACTATCCCTATTCAGACAGCAAAAAGGAGGTTCTACACACACACACACACACACACACACACACCAGCTAGTCAAATGTCTTTGTCTCTGAAAATCACTAAAATAGAGCCATGCTGCTATCTGGGGGGAATATCCACGTTTGAACACCTCACTGGGGCCTAAGCTGACAAGGAGGCAATAGTAATAATTGGATGGTCTTTCTAGACAGCCCAGCCAGGGTGTGTGCATGGGTAGCAGGAAGCTGTGCACTTTGCAGACACCCTAAGCATGACTTCAGGCAGCTCGGAAACAGTGGAGTATTTCTGGGGCAATCGCTGCTGGCAGACGGATGAGACATCTTTCTAGGAGGCTTGTCCAGAACATCTAGCCGGCCAGACAGGAGTATCTTAAACTGAAAGGTGCTGTTTACAGCCACAAGCCTTCTACCTGGACCTCAGATAATGCTTTCTTCGTGAAGGACGTCAGGAGGTAGTAAGTGTCATTAAACACAGCACTCAGAGTCAGGAGACTGGGGCTCTGGATCTTCATTTCCACCATTTTGAGCTATTTCCCATATAAATTGCTTTTCTCTTAATTTCCACACCTGCACTGGTAATATAATGATGCATTCCTTTAGAGTATTGCTCACCACTTTTGACCGAAATAACTTCCATGAAATGGGGGTGGGACTAGAAATTGGCATTCAAATATAAGGCACGACCATATTCAACACAAGACAGCTTTGCAGGATAAAATGTAAACTAAATAACAGTGTTGTGCTCCAAGAGGCCAGACAGAAATTCTTGCTCATGTCTTAAGACCAAGAACTTTCAGTTGTCTGCTAAACAATGCTTATTACCATGAAAAGGGCCTGCAAATTAGCCTTCAAAACAATCCTATTCATCCCTTGAAAGTCCGGGAAGCAAAGCTGGAATTGATGAGCCCCCTTCCTCATTGACATCTCCCCAGTCCCTTCCAATATTGTCAACAAAAGGAAACATGCCCAACTGCTAGCAAATAAACAGGCAGAAGAGCCAGGTCCTCCACAGAGTTCTACCTTCTCACCTCCATCCCAGCCACAAGCACCCCCTGCCTCCTGGAATCCCAGGGACTTCTGCTGACTGCATGCTATTGTCCTGTAATCATCAATTTCCCTTCATTCCTGCTCCTTCCTTTTGTAACTGAGTAACGAAGGGGGAAAAAAAGTTTATAAACATCCATGCTTATATGGCTCCAAAGTAATTAGCAGTTCCATGAAGGCATGTAGGCAGCTTGCATTAAACCATAACCAGGAGGCGGTGGTAGAAAGACGTGGGCTCAGAAAGAATTTTCTGGATAATGTCTGAGCTCTGCGGCAAAGCCCAGCTGCTCCAAGTTCTCTTGTTTGTTGGGAGAATTTGCATTGAGTGCACAGCACAGCCAGCCGTTCCAGTTCTCGGTATCTCCCCCAATGTTCTGGTTAGCCTTTCTCTTGCACCTTTAAGATCAAGAATCATATCACATAAAGCTGGGCTTTGGAAACGCCAGACTAACCAGTATCAGTTTTCAAACGCTCTCCAAAGGGGTGGGGGTGGGGGGAAGGATGATGCAGGACATTTTTGCAAATGGAAAATATTGCATATACAGGGTCTGAGGCAATCCAGGACATTTTAAACCAGAAAGCAGATGGAATAAGAGCAATATAAATCAGTGTAACTGTATTTTGCCAACTGCAAAGTGATTCTAACTCCAAACAAAACTTATTTCTCTCTAACTTGTTGATTGCATATCTATTTGTTTTTCACTTACACTGCACAGAATTTGGTGAAACGTTTGGAGTTGAGATCAGAATTGAAAGGTCTAGGGAACCCCAAATCGGGCCAAACCACCCACAGAGTAGGGAACTAAGGAAGACACAAACACAGGAAATGCGCAGGGTTCCTTCCATCGAAAACTAATAGCCATGCATAAATTGCATAAGGCAATCAACAGGAAGTATGTGTGGGGCGATATTCAAGGAATGTCCTGCAATTAGGAGGCATTTTAACTACCTGAAAGAGGAGTAAAAAACTTTAACCTCAGTCCTTCCTGGCTTTGACCCAAACATGACCTCGGGCCTCTTTCTCATTGTTTACAACTTCCCAGTGGAAGGTTCTTGGGCTTTGGTTGTCAAAAGTCAGAATCATTTTTAATCTTGACCCTGTCCACTCTAAGACATCAATTTAGGACTTGGGAAGATTTGTCCAAATTACGCGGATTGGGGAAAATCAACTCAGTCACATGAGAAACTAAGCAGCCAGTTTGGAAAGGAGGAGAGGGAGACCCACACATCTTCTCACTGTAGAGCAAGCTGCAGGAGACAGCTTGCAAATCGAATCAGCCACTTCTCCTTGGGCCGTTCCTTCAGGATGAATGTGATAGGATTAGCGGGCTGTTGGTGGCAAGGTAGCCTGGATACCAGCCACAGGGACTACCACTACTAAACTCACACAATTTAGCCCCTGTCTTCTGACCAGAGACACCCAAGGGATCTTGTTCAGTATCCCACGCTAGCTCTGGCTTAGGGCTTCGGTGATGAACCAGTTAGTTTGAAGGATGATATGGAAGGCAGATTCCCTGTGAATGCTGACTCTCCTCCCAACCACATAAACACACAGTAGAACAAAACTGCATGTTTAGGATGACAGAATGCTGATGTTTGTTGAATATCCTGTTTTTCATAAGTAATGTCCCTTCTCTCTTCCTCAAAGATGTCCTTATTCCCCCATACCTAGGTTCAGATCTTCGGCTGTCTGCCACTGACAGGTAGAGGGGCTCAAGAAGGAATTTGCATCTGGAAGAACATTCATTTTGCCTGACAGTAGAGACTGGTAGCAGTCATAACACAGACAGCAAACTTCGGGTGCCTGCTCACTATAGCCCTTGCACGCATACTTATGCCACAGCAAGAAGCCAAGTTGATGAGGCTGGGGCTGCAAAGACGACAGGAGTGGCCAGGAAGATGCTTCACATACCAGACTCAGAAGAGAAGGCCACTTTGGGATGAGGAGTGACAAGCGGAAATAGAGCTGACCTAGCTGACTCAGGAGTGGAGGCACCTCTACCCTGATGTCACAGAGGAAGGGAAGGATTGAAGTGCTCCACCCCCAATCAGGTGTGGTGGCGCACGCCTTTAATCCCAGAACTCAGGAGGCAGAGGCAGGTGGATCTCTATGAGGTCAAGACAAAACTGGTTCCAGGATAGCCTGTAAAATGTCCTGCGGGAATGAGGAGAGAACACGAGACACAAACGAACCCACGTGTACAGGTTTATTAAAAGATTGTGCAGGCGAGCTCCGTGAAACGATGTAAACAGGGGGGGAAGAAGAGAGCGTGGGAATGGCGCATTTAGCTTTTAAAGGTTTCCCAGCACATGCACATAAGGGAGAGATGTGCCCACGTCAGACGCTGATGATGGGCGATGCTATGCCCTGCGCCTTCGTAGGGGGAGCAGAGCTTCTACGTCAGACGCTGGTGACGCAGAGGGCGGGCGACTCACACATATGCACCTGAGAAGCATGCGCTGGCCTCCTCAGAAACCGGAAGTGCGGCCTTATGGGTGGCCAAAGGAATTACAGCCAGTTCCAGGATAGCCAGGGTTGTTAAAACAGAGAAACCCCCGTCTTGAAAAACCCAAAAATTAACTAACTAAATAAATAAATAATAAAAAATCTCCCATCCTTGAGATTCCATCTCCATAGAACACTGAGAAAGGATTTAAAANNNNAAAAAAAACCTTGTTCATCCCACAAAAGTCAATACACCCAAGCATGCTATCCACAGGCAAGCACTCAGTCCATGCCAAGCAAGTGCAAAGATGTGGGCTGATTTCCATTCAGAACCCCAAATAAATAACAGGCTGCAGCAATTTGTATGAGGATTCATACTCAGAAAAACTTGCCCCCAGGGCATCTGGGCTTCATGATTCAACTTCTTTGTTAGCACCTTTTCTAGAATGGAAGAGAAAAGCCACAGGATCTTCCGATTTTCCGGGCAACTGGGAGGCTTCAGAACCAGATGGCCTCTGTTCCGAGACTGTCCTTACCATGACAATCCATGTGTCTAGCTAAAGAAGTAAAGCTGAAGGGGAAGGATCCCTTTGGGCTCACAAATTCAAGAGCAGCCTAAGCAACATAGTAAGATCCAGTCCTAAAAAGAAAAAATAAAGGGGTATGTGTGTGTGTGTGTGTGTCTGTGTCTGTGTGTGTCTGTGTATGTATATATAGCCATCATTCAAGAGCTAAATGGTGTTGAGCCTGCAGACTAAATCCAGTGGGGAAGATTTGTAAACTGCGTTTCCTATAAATTTCATGGGGTTAGGGGGAGAATAGGTGGGGCTAGAGAGTAGCCATATAAACATTGTACACCTCAAAGGACAACCTAGGGAAATGGCGAACAAAACCTATCGCGCTAGTCACTTCACCCGCCTAGAGTGCTGTGGGGTGAGCATGGCCACTTGGATCTCACACAGCCTACTTTTTAGATTTCAAGGTCAAGAGCTGAACCAAAGGAGTTAAACATAAACTTCATATTTTTAGTTTGCCCTCTTACAGTTTTAAGCAAAGACAGGAAAGACAGAGGAGGGAGGGAGGGAAAATGGACAACCCAAGAACTTCATTTTTAAATTGCTGCTTATGTAACAGGAGCCTGTGAACTGTATAGAGTTTAACTGAAGGAAAAGCAACTGTAGGGGAATTGCTTGGAGACATGCCAGAAGAGTTTTAACAGCTGGAAGGTGAAAAGTGATTAATTTTGACAGCAATAAAAGCCTCATGTTCATACATAATTATGCTTAGATTTGTGGGCTGCCGGGAGTTTTTTCTATGCACCATTAACCTTTTGCTGTCCAAATTGGAATTTAGACACTTTGAATGAGTCCCAATTTCCAAAGTGAACAATGATTTGCTTCCGATGGCTTTGACTCATCTCCTGACAGGAATATTTTGGGGGAGAAGCTGTAGAATAGCAGGCGGCAGTACATTCTGGGTATGTGAAACTTAATGAAAATGGAGTCATTTCATTTTGCTCCATGAAGGAATGACAACAGCGAAGGGCATCAGAAGAAACAGAAAAAGATATCACAGCAGCGGTGTTCTGTCACCTACAGAGTTCAGCTAAATTCCTCGCGATTAGGAGACGGGCATAAACTCAAAGAGTTTAGAAGATTCTACACTAGGAAAGACTAAACAGGGGTGCAGCAAAGAGCCCTTACCCAGCATGCACAGGGCCACAGTCCAGTTCACAGCACCATGAGAAAGAGAGGTTTGAAAGTGTTGAAAATGTTAAGGAGTATTGGCTTCAACAGAGCCCTAGAACTGGTGGTGTGGCTAGTCAGCCATTACAGCCAGCTACACCCAGGTTAGTTCTTCTGTTGTTGGAGGAGGCTGCTTGTTTGTTTACCAGCTGCCCAGATTCCCGAAATTATCACACAGAAACTGTATTATTTAAATCACTGCTGTGCCCATTAGCACTAACTTATTTGCTAGCTCTTACATTTTAATTTAACCCATTTCCATTAATCTGTGCATCACCACGAGGTGGTGGCCTACCAGCAAAGTTTCAGGGCATCTGTCTCTGGCAGAAGCTTCTCAGACTCCGCCTTCTTTCTCCCAGCATTCAGCCTAGCTTTCTTGCTTACCTCTACTCCCTGTGCAGACCCAAGACAGTTTCTTTATTAACTAGTAATATTCACAGCATACAGAGGGGAATCCCACACCACTTCCCCTTTTCTGCTTAAATGAAAAGGAAGGTTTTAACTTTAACATAGTAAAATTACATATAACAAAACAGGTATCAAGCAATAATTAGTTATAATATTTATATTTACTTTATCTTTTATCAAAACTAAAGAAAACTATAACTATCACTATAAATTTTTCAACTCTATTAAAGACTCCAGAAGGATATAATATTACCTAAGTAAACA
>LOEQ01000925.1:15217-32843 GCA_001685075.1 Bramus lutescens | reverse complement strand
ACAGTTCCACCTATATTGGCAGTTTGTCAGTCACTTTCTTCTGTGTCCTGCAGAATATCTGGCAGATTTTTTCATGAAGCAGGAACCCCGAAGGATGGTCTCACCTTTAGGCAAGTTCAGCAGTCATTTCTCTGTGGGTTCTGCATGTCAAGCAGTCCAGGCAAGAGCAGTTTCTTGCCCAAATGGCTAACAAGATTCATGAGAAGCCTTTTTGATGCCCATCATCTTCTTAAAGTAATTGGTCCTGCCAGAAGCAGATGTGTCTCATGTCATGAAAAGTTAGAAGCTCTTAAAACATTTTAAATGCCATATTCCCGTCTGTGTGCTGAGAATATCATTGGTTAATAAAGAAACTGTCTTGAGCCTGCACAGGGAATAGAGGTAGATGGAAAAGCTAGGCTGAATGCTGGGAGAAAGCAGGCGAAGTCAGGGAGAAGCCATGGAGACACTGCCAGAGACAGATGCCCTGAAACTTTGCTGGTAGGCCACGACCTTGTGGTGATGCACAGATTAATGGAGATGCGTTAAATTAAGATATAAGAGCTAGCCAATAAGAAGTTAGAGCTAATGAGCCAAGCAGTTGATTTAAATAATACAGTTTCTGTGTGATAATTTCGGGAGTCTGGGCAGCCAGGAAGCAAGCAAGCAGCCTCCTCCAACAAATTGGTGCAGTCAACATGGGTAACTACATCCACATAATGGTAATCCCAGCATACAGAGGGGAACCCCACATCATTCTGTGGCTTTCTCATCCCTTTGCACAGAAAGCTGGAGGAGACAATTCCGAAAATCCCGCCTCCCTTAAAACTACTTGCCTCTGTTACTGTGCGGTCCACCAAACTCTGAAAGGTCTCTCTCAGTCACTGCGGTTATCCTTGTATCAACCAGTTCAACAAACAGGATGAAATTTTATTAATATAAAATGTCTTCCAGGTGGTGTTGGTGCACACCTTTAATCACAGCACTCAGGAGGCAGAGGCAGGCGGATCTCTGTGAGTTTGGGGCCAGCCAGGTCTACAAGATCTAGTTCCAGGACAGGATCCAAAACTATAGAGAAACCTTGCCTTGAACCCGCCCCCCAAAAAGTCAATGAAACAGGTTGAAATAGTATTTAATAATAACAACATATTATAAAGCACAATTTAAAAGCTCTACATATATATGATATATATCCATACATCTATAATACTTACATGAAAATCCTTATAACTAACTATTCTTGAAGTAGGATTAGGTTTTTATTATATTATTACTATTATTTTTGCTATTATTATCATTTTGCAGAAGCTGATGCAAGAGAGAGTTACATGACTTCTCAATGTCAACAAGCCTCAGAATAAGAAACCAGAGATCTGGGAAGTGGTGGGGCAGGGGGGTGAATATCTTTTTGCTCCCAAGCAACTGAATTGCCATGGGTGCACTCAATTTTTGTCATGAACGGTAGAATGGGAAGAATACTGAGCCTGACTTCAAAGGAAGCTTACAACCATAGGGCTTCCATTTTCTCACTGTTAACCTTATACAATCCACCAATTTCTGCATCATATTTTCCTTACTTATAAAGTACCAGAGTCCTTTAAGTCAGTGGTTCACAACATCACATGGGAACATGTTGGCCATGCAAATTCTTGGCCTCAATCCAATTCAGTTCTTAGCTCTCGGGTGGGGCCCAGACCTACTGAATTATTGCCCTGAGTACATTGGGTCTTGGTTTTGCCAAGCAAGCCTTTCTAGTGATGTCAGGCCATGTTCAAGTTGGGAAGCCACTGGTCAAAGTTATCACTGAGTTAACTTCTGATTCTCGCATTCTAGAACTCTGTCTATGTCTGTCTGGTTTCATACTTCTGAATTTCATACTAATGTATTTCTCTACATTTGAGTTGTTCTTCCACAGTTCATCTTGCTGGAGGACAGAATGCCTACTGTTAGCTCACCAGAATGATCCTTCTTCAGTCATCATCAGAGCTTCAGGGAATTACAAAGCAGAAAGGGCTCACGGATCTACAGAGAATGATGTTACTGTGAATGTCTTATTACCTCAAGCAAAAGCATAATGTTGAATTCCACAGTTGGAGACTAAACATCATCTGAGTTCTTAATCCAGTGTCATGCTCCCTGTGAGGGCTTAATAAATCCTTGCTGTTCCCTAAGGCAAATGACATCCAGGCTATAATCAGTAGCCTGGAGATGAGCATGCTCCCATATTCTCAGCTGTGCCAAAAACCTCACCTCCCTGTTTCAAGAGGGAGGCTTACCTCTTTCTCTAACACTCCCACTGTCAGAGGGCTACTTGACAGTAAACACATTATCTTTGAAATCAGATTGCATAGATCCTAACGAATTGGAGATGGAGGTTCTTTGTTTCTAGTGCCCATCAGCAATGTCAGAAGTCCTCTTGGTTTTCAGCTTAACTCTAACCCAGATAGTCTGTTTTCTCTTATACCTTAAGCCACCCTGTAAAGTACAGAGCCCTGGGTGACCTCACACCCTGGTATGAAGCCTACAAACAACAGGAGAGTGAAGACAGGAATGTGTTTTCTCCTGATGCTCATGAGAATTAACTAATTGTTGGTTGATCACTTACTTCCAAAGGTAAACAGAGAAAAGAGGAAGAAATGCAAATTCCATCTGTTAGGAGAAATCTTAAGGAGAGCCTCTCCGCCGATGCAAAATAACTCCAATTAAACCAAATTAGACCAAATCAAAAAAGCCCATGTTTAATGAATGCCACACTCCTGGGTGGACCAGGACAACATGGCAGGGAGAGGAGCCCAAACAAACCCATGTGTTCCTTCTCTGGGTGGCTGCCTATATACCCTGTGGGAGTGGTCCTGACCCTCCCCAGGGAGAGGATCAGCGCTTAGCAGACTGGGAGTTGGAGTCCAGACCAAGGCAACTTGCAGGCCAGGGGCTGGGTGACACTTCCAATCACCCCAGACTTCTTGGATATATGTGTGTCAGAGAGCTGGGGTCTCTCTTTCAGTCAAATACCATCAGTTACAAACTTTTCTGGGGCTGGTGGGGGAGGGGAGGGCTTGTGTTAAATCATAGTTCAGAAGTTTGGGCTAGGAAAAGCTTTAAATGGTGCAAGCGGAACACAGTGGGCTATTCTGTTTGGAGATGGGAAGGGGAGAACATGGACGAGAGGAGCAAGAACGCAGCTTAGGAAGGCACGGCATGTTGAGTAAAGAGGGTTACATACAGAAATGCAAACTGGCTCAGAGCATCAGGTATGAAGCAGGGACTTTGGTTCCTTGGAGCCGAGCAAGTCTTGCACATGGGTAGAGAGTGTTCTTTTACTTCATGTGAGTGGAAAGAAACATTATGAGCACTTATTCTAGGCAATCTTGGAGACTAACAATTTTACATTTGGTCATACTGTGAGAAAGGCTAGAAAACGTCCCAAAACCATTTCCAATCAAAATTGACTCAAATATTTGCAGACTGTTTCAGATTTGCCTACTATGAATCATCTAGGCACAACTTCCAAGTGTGTCCGCCTGTACATGGACCCTGCAGGGAAATGGTGACGTCACTTTGAGAAAACCAGGAAGTATATCCTATCCTACTTCTGCTCCCATTTCAGAGAGAGAGAGAGAAACAGGCACAAGAAGCTAACTCCATCAGTTACAAAAATAGTGACTAGAAAAGTTTGGATTTAGGCACAGGCAGACTGTCTCCAGGGTTTGGGCTCCTGGCAGCTCATTCTCCTTGCTTTATCTTGTAGGAATGCTTTTGGTTAGAAGTAACAGAAACAAACAAACAAAGGGAAAAAAAAAAACACTGAATGTTGCTTTAAAAAAAAAAGTAAGAATTCTCTTTTCTTCTTCTTCATTTAGCAGTAATTATGGAGATAAGCCTTAACATCTTCCCCAGGGACCTCAGATTCTGGCTTGCCTCATTTTGCTAGATGGTCATTTTAGCATCCCTGCGTGGTTCCTGTTTTCAGTTCTCTCCTCCCCACTTCAGAGTGGAAGAAAGACAGAAGTGACTTCTCAGAGGAAGTGGTCATTTCTTCTTGAAACTCTAAGCTCTCCTCAATAAACTGCCACTTAATATCACTAGCCAGAACAGGGTCCCATTCCCCCACCCAGCCTCCAACCAACCAAATAAAAGCTTACGAAAGGTGGATGGCTCTGCCTAAGCACAGATTGTATTCTCTAACTAGGCAGAGGGCTGGAAATAGCGAACCTCTGTGTAACTCCTGAGTAGACTGGACTCCTTTTGGCAGGGCAGAGGGAGTGGGGTAGAGGTGGATACGGCACCCATTCCACTCCTGTATTTTGGGGTTTATCTTTCTTTCTGGTTCATTCCCTGGTTTGTTTTAGCTGTGTGAGAAGTGGGAATAAAGATAACAGACATATTTTCTGTATAATCATCAATCACTTCAAGGCAGTGATTGAAAATAAAGGCTTGAGAAAACCAACCGTATAGCCAACTTTAAAGAAAGAGGTGACAGAATTTTAAATCTAGATCGTATATGGCTGAGTTAACAAATGGCTGTCAAGAGAATTCAGGAACATTGCCTTGGCTATGTGCATACAGCAGGTGAGAATGAGGGGGTCATTTCTAGACTATAAAACAGCCCCAAGATGTAGTCCTTTGAGCATGAAACCATAGAGAGACAAGGCTGCTGTAAGTGCTTAAAAGTGTAGTGTATAATTAGGATTTTTTTTTAAGCATTAGGCATGCAGATTTCATTTATCCCCATGTGCAGTTATCACCTGAATTTCTCCAGGCCTCACCTACCACTGGCTATGATAGAATCATGGAAAAGCAATGACTCAAGAAGCTCAGACACGCCTCTACAGCCACCTAAAAATCCCCCTCTCCTCGTGTCCGGGACTCCCCGCAGGATTCCCACAGGTACATACAACTAGGGCTACAACGGCTCTGGAGTGTCACCATCCTAAATGGTTTGGGTTAGAGCACGGAGGAACAGTGCTCTCTCCTTGGCAAACCCACTGCCCTGGGCTCTGGAAGCCCTTCTTAACCCGTCTCTTTTCTGCATGTGCCCATCGGGCTGAGCGGGGCTTGGGTGATGGTGACTGATATCTCAGTATCTCTTCTCCAAATACTGCAGCTGCTATTGCATCAGCTCATCTTGTCTGACTCTTTCTTCCCTGAGGACAACTGACTAATCATTTCTGCTCTAAGAACTTATTCTTAGGAAATAACCAGAGGCAAGGCCAAAACTATGCATAAGGAATCAATTACACAGCTCTTTATAATGGTAAAATAAAAATCCTAAGTTTTGATCAGTATGAGCCTGATTCAATCAATTATAATACATTCACTTTGAGAAAATATGTAACCATTTAAATGATGACGTAGACTTGCATGGATTAACATGAAAAGATATTTGCGATGTATTGTTATGCTGGGAAAAGTATATGAACTCATTTTTGTAGCAATATAAATTAATACATGAGCTCCCAAAAGTGTATGTCTGTTAATTTGTGCCCATTCTCACACAAAGGAAATAGACATTATCTCTGAAGGTCCAGATAAGGGTATTTCTGCTGTAGTTTTTATATCTTTTCAAACCGTGTGGATGCTTTTCTTAGAAGAACCAATTGCCTTCCTAATCATAAAAAGATAAAGCCGCAGCCATCTGGATGTATAATTCTTTTAATGAAGTGGGCTTTAGTAATCAGTGGATTCTTTAGAGTGAACATGGAGAGGTGCAAAAATCTCCACTTTATACTATTGTTTGGTATAAAAAGATCTGATTATTTTACTGGAAATTCCTGGGTAATGTGGACGGAATGAAGGCTAACAAAAAGGTAATTAGTGTGACACATCCCCTGGCCAGCGCTGCGGTGCCCCAGCATCGCTATTCCTGGAAGCCTGAGAAATCCCAATTTCTGGAATTAAAAAGTACATCGAGTGAAACTCTACGTGGGGTGGTCATTTTGTGGCCGCCTGTCTCTTGAACTGCTTCCTGCTTCTGCCTATTACATTTTCTTCTAATTGGTTTCTAAACACCCTAGGCTGGCAGCCCCTAGCATTTCAAATCACACATCTTCTTCTCTGTTCATTTTTCAAGCTGCTTTTTTGTTTCGTGCTTTCTTTTCCTCTACAGAAGTTCCCATTGTTTGTGGGACCAACCCTAACAACCCTGCATACTTCACAAATCTTGGCTTTGGTCTCTTACTTGGTGTCATCATAAAGGTCCCCCAAAGACCATATGCTGTCGAGTTGGTCACCAGCTGAAGTCCCAACATCCCTTCCGCCCCTCCTCCCTACTCTCTTTCCTTCCAAACCCATATGAAGTGGGCAGCTCTGCTCCAGTACACTCTCCCTGCCTTAATGTGTGCCCCACCACAGCCCAAAGCAATGGAACCAAGTGATCATGGATTGATGTCTCAGAAATTGTGAGCCAAAATAAATCCTTCCTAGTAAAGGCTGACTGGCATTTTGTCATAACAGTAGACAGCTGGCTAGTCAGTGTGGTGACACACCTTTAGTCCCAGCTCTTGGGAGGCAGATCTCTGAGTTCAAGGCTAGCCTGGTCTACATGCCTTTTTACCCACAGACACCAAAACTACTCCTCTACAAGCTATATAACTCATATATTTCAACTTTTATAAATAAATACTAAATTGGCCAGAATGCTGTGGGGGGGCAGGTTAGGTATTTCCCCCAGTGAGTTGATCATTTTGCCCAATTTACTTTTAGACTATCCTGCTTTTTCTCACAAGCTGAACAAAAATCCTTTTCATATTCCAAAATAAATACACAAGGATACATATATCCCAGAGTTTGAGGTGTGCTCTGTACTTCTGATGAGGTGCCTGCCTGTCTGTCCATCTGTTCCTGATGTAATACTACCAAAATTACAATTATTATGTTTTTATGAGGTGTTATATTTGCTGATAAGGCAGATTCCCCTTTATTGCTGTTCTCTTTCAAAAGTATCCTGGCTTCTCTTATATCGTTCTTTTCAAATGTTCAGATGTGGTCAAATTCCAGACAAATCTATACTAAGTTTTTAATGGAATCCCATTGTTTGCACATTATAGACACAGAGCTCAGCAGTTTCAGCAAGAAGGATTCTTTTCGGTCTCTTGTGAAGATGATGCAGGTTTGTTTTGTTAGTTGTTTGCGGATGGATGTTTCCTGGGAAATGCTGGCTTCCTCTGGCCCTTTCCCCTCACACCATTTGGTCACATGGAGATGCTGGCTCTCAGCAAGATTTAAAGTCACCTCAGGGTTCGCACATCTCCAGCTCTCAGGAGTGCTTCCATTCCCCACAGACTTCACCCCTGTCCTGTCTTCCTGGAGCTGCTCCTTTCTCAGACCTCTACTATCTGGTTTCAGAGAACCAGCCTCCTGTCTCTAAGCCCCAGATGGTTTGCTTGGGCAGGGCTCTTGTTTAGCCCCCAGCACAGCACTCCTGTCACAGGGACTCGAATCCACCGTATTTGTCTCGTTTCACTGCCTGGAAAAATCACCTGGAACTTAACCCCTCGCAGAGACACATGTCTGTTTCTTTGCAGCTTCCGTGGCTCAGAAGTCTGAGGACAGCTGATTCTGTCCTGCTCATATATTCCAGGCTGTGGGTAAACATCAGCAGGGCTCCCATACAGCTGTTGGCAGCATCCAGCCCCTTGGAACTGAGGACTGAAGTTCTTGCTTCTTATCAAGAGCTCTTCTCAATATCCAGGGACCCATGTGTTCTTTGGACACAGCCTCAGGTCCATTCACCACATCGCTTACTTCTAGACACACCAAGAACCTCCCATTGCAATCCCCTGGGATAGAGACTTGGGCAACATAATCATAAAGTGGCTGTCACCATCGCTATATTCTTGACTAGAGACCAGTCACAGGGTCTGCCTAGAGAGATTAACTCAGAGCCCACAGGACTTGCACCATTACCAGCACCCCACGGCTTTCTGGTTGTTCAGAGATCTGGGGTCTTGGCTTAAATAACAAGATAGCAGCCCAAGTGGCGACTTAGGCAGAAGGTTGGGGAGAAACAGGCAATCTGCTTCCCCAGGGCATTCAAAAGTTCTCTGTTGGATATGGACACAAGCTCCTGGAATCAGGAAAGAAAATGTGATGTGGTGGCACATGCCTTTAATCCTAGCATAGAAGCGAAGGCAATTAGATATCTGTAAGTCTGAGGCCAGTCTGTGAAGCACAAAAAATAAAAACCCAGAGACAGATCAGGGTTCATCCTGAAGATCAGAAAAGCAAAGCAGCCGGACACTGGATCTTACCTCTACCTTAGATTGAAAATGGGTGGTCCTGCCTCCACAAATCCTCAGAATAGGACTGAGCGTGAGACCTGTCTCCTCCCATTTTATGTTCCTCTCTAGTGCTGGGATTAAAGGTGTACTCCACCATCGACTGACCTCTATAACTAATAGCTGCTGGGATTAAAGGTGGGTGTCACCACTGCCTGCCCTGTATGGCTGACTAGTGTGACTGCTGGGATTAAAGGTGTGTGCCACCACTGCCTGACCTGTATGGCTCACTAGTGTGGCTGCTGTGCACTGACCTTCAAGCAAGCTTTATTTATTAAAACACAAATAATATACCACTATATTTCCCCTTTCTTGTCTAAAATAAAAAAGGCTATAACTAATATAAAAAACTATATACAATAAGTACAATAACTATATACAACATATACAGGCAATAAATACATCAACAATGTCTAATCCATTTGCATTTGATAAATTTAGAGAAAATAAATACCTATCCTATGAGTCCAAAGTCTTGTACCTAATTTACTTTCTATCATAACTTGCTTTCTATGTTTGATAAACAAGGAAAACTATATTGATAGCTATCTAATCTTCAACTCCTTCAGAGACCCAAGAAGGAAATATTAACTCAGTAAGCAGGAAGTGCAAGCAAACAGCTTCCAAAAAATGTGAGAAATGACAGAAACAGCTGGCTGCCTGGACAGTCAACTAAAAAGTTCCTCTGTAACATTGGGGTGTCCATCTTCAGCCTTCAAATCTAGCATATCTAACAGACTTCTTGTGAAGCAGGATATTCTGAAGACCTGTCCCACCTTGTCTTGACAATGTTCGGCAGTCACTCTTTTTTGTGTCCTGCTTATCCAATTAGGACAGCATGCTGTCATCAGTTGAGGCAAGTGCATTTTCTTGCCCAGCGGCTTACTTTTGCCACAAAGAAAATAAACTCCATGTGGAGTTTCTTCAATGCCCATTATTTTCTCTTAAGTATATTGATGCTTCCAGGACATGTCTCATTGTCATAAAAAAATGAATAAAGTTCCTATGATGTTAAAACATCTTAAATGCCATATTCCGTAGATGCCTGAAATATTTAAAGATGATCCATCTATCTAAAAGATATCTTTGTTTGACCTTGAAAACATACCTAATGTGACTACAAGTTTGGTAATAGGTGATTAACTACTAACCTGCATTTTCTTATTATTCTAAACAGTTGGTAGTAATAATTTTCAAGAACTAGAAATTTACATTACATTGTTAGAAGAGTTGTATAGGTACAATACCTTGAACAAGAGTAGAAATGTATGTTCAGTATACTCTAACAAACTTAATCTAAAATTTATATCAATATATAAAATTTGTATACAATATACAAAGTCTGAGCCAATGTAAAACATTTAAAACTAATAGCTGCTTTTTAAAAGTAAATTCAATAATCTACCTTTTTATCTTATTATATCTATATACCTCTTTTTTCTTTTCAAAACAAAAACCTTGAATCTAATTTCTTTTGTGTAGCTTTTTTCCTGACCATTACCAATAACAACTTGTAACCAATTGCCCTAAAAGATGACAAATATCCATAACTCATGAATGACCAAAAGCCCTACTTCTTGGGAATGTGGGTGTTGTGTTCTTAAATTTACTTCTTGCTCTCTAGTGGTGACAGTATCTTTAGGGGATCCTAAAAAGAAAATTTGGGGTTAATTGTCAAGACCTGGGAAAGGCAGTTGTATCATCGTTTTGTCCAGGCTCTGCATAATGAAAAAGTACAGAGCTTGTCTCAAGTCCTGTTAGGTTGGATCATCTCAGCTAGTCACCTCAAAATTATTCTGAGCAGTTTCAAGTCTAAAAGCTGAACTTTAGGTGGTGTTTTTCAGCTTAGTGGAGTTATCATAGTCCTGGGGGAATTAACATTGTAGGGCCCCATCCCCCTTATAGAGACTTCAAAGGTCACTGTTAGACATGCTCATGGTTCACTGCAGAAAACTGAAAGAGATTCAAATTCAAAATTATGTACAGGAAGGTAGATGAAACCTTTTTTAGAATTAGTTAGTACTCTATATAACCATTAATAGCATGACAAAAAGTTTAATATATATGCGTGTGTAAACACATATATATGAATCTTATAAACCTTATACCTTAAGAAAAGCTGTTAAAGAATCAATATAAAACCAAAGGATTATGAGATTAGTGACAATAAAACAGTCCCTAAATATTTGTCTTTCTTCTGACCCATATCAGGTGGCTCTTCTGACATGAGACAAAGATTTTGGATTTCACTTTAATAAGCATGCTTGGGTTTACAGAAGGAGAGAGTCACATTCCAACTCCAAAGCCAGCTTTAATATTTAATTAGACTGGAACTACAGAAAAAAACATTGCATTATATGTCTGTAGAGAATAGTACAAACAAATATTTGGGAAGATTTATGAAATTTTATTCTGTTGGAAATTATATAACAATAGGCAATATACTCTTTTTCTTGAAACTTTTTTCTGGTTGATTTATCCTTTTTCTTCAGATGTCTCATTTGTCCAGTGATCTTCAGATTCTTTAAATGGAAACCAGTGATCTTCAGATTCTTTAAATGGAAACCTTTATTCTCCTGAAAAGACAAAAACAAACCCTTCCCTAACCCTAATTTTGGGGAGGTTCTCTTTTGGCAAGTTATATCTGATCAAATGAAAAGCATTTGTTAGTTTTATAAGTTAGTTTAGATTAAACAGTCAAGATGTTTGATGAAGTATCATCTCTTCTAATTAAGTGATATCTATTGTTCAAATTGAATCTTTATCAATTTTGATGGTATCCATAGCTTTTTTCTCCTGTGGGAAAAAAACAAAATCCCTTCCCCAATGTAACATATGTCCTTTATTTCCATTCTGAGGTCAGTACATCTTTAAAATATATTGGTTGATTTAATTCCATTGTTTTATCTACTATCCAAAGTCTCTCCACAGCTGTTGTTCTTTTTCATTAGCATTTAGAAAATTCAAAGTTAATAAAGCATTGTTCAATCTCTTTCTGGGCATATTTATCATTCCTTTCCATTAATTTAACATATCCTTTAAAGTTAGATTTGACCTTTCCATAATTGCCTGGCTTGTAGAATTGTGTGGTATACCTGTAATATTCTTTATATTATAGTAAGAAAAATTGTTTTATTTTCTTAGACCCATATGCTGGGGCACTGTCTGTCTTTATTTGTGTAGGTATACCCATGATGGCCATAACTTCTAGCAAATGTGTGATTATTGAATCAGCCTTTTCTGAACTCAAAGCAGTTGCTCATTGAATACCCAAATACCGAATCAATGGTGTGGTGTACCAATTTTAGTTTTCCAAATTCTACAAATAGAACACATCCATCTGCCAGATTTAATTTCTTTGAGTACCATTTGGGTTACTTCCTTCAGGTCGTGGTGTTTGGTTGTATAAACAACAAGCAGGACATTTCCTTATCATCTCCTTGGTTTGTTGCCACATGATGGAAAGTCTTTTTTTTTTTTACCTTTACTATTGACATGGTATTTTTTATGAAATTTCCAATCAATAATTTCTGATCAATAATTGTTTGATATATATATGGGATAATTTCTATTTCTGATTGTATCTTGTAACTGAATAAATAACAAAGTCATTTCTGTATCATCTGGTATAAATTCAGAGGTTTCAATATGCAAAATAACTCTGCATATTGCAAATCATTGAGAGGTTCTTTAAAATCTATTAGTACCATGAGAATAGCATATAATTCTGACTTTTGACAGAATCATAAGGACTTTGATCCACTTTACTTAAATTTTATTTGTAGCCTGCCTTTCCTGATTTATTTGCATCAGTATAAAATTCAGGGGTTCCAGTTATTGGTGTGTCCCATACAATGTGAGGAAAGATTCAGTTAGTTCTCTTTATAAGTTGGATTCTCTTGCTTTTGGGGTGGTTGTTGCTAATCTTGCCCGAAAAATTACTACAAGATCTTTGCCAGGGTTCACTTTCTTCCCATAACTTGTCAATTTCATCATTATTAAAAGGTACTATAATTTCTGCTGGGTCTATTCCTGCTAATTGACTAAGTCTCAATTTTCCTTTTAGAACTGACTCAGAGACTATAAGAGGACATCCTTTAGGCAATAGAGAAGGCAGAGGAATGCCAGACTGTAGAGAGTGCATTGGTTGAATCACCTTATTAACATTTGTTACTATTCTCCATTTTCAAGATTTCTTTTAACAAAAAAATACAGGAGAATTCCAAGGGCTGGTTGGTTCTTCAATATGCTGAGCATTTAGTTGCTCCTGTACCAGCTGATCTGAAGCCTACAGTTTCTCTGTTGTTAAAGGTCATTGCTTAATCCATAGAGGTTTCCCTGTCAACCATTTAAAGGAAAGGCTCTGGTGCCTTTGAAATATCAGTGGCTGTTGTGCCCTGTTCTTCTATAACCTGAATGGTGGTGATTGTTCTTTATAATATCTTGTAATATTTTTCTCAGAAATATATGTTAATTTATGATTCATTTTTAAGTTTGGGGGAATATTAATCTGACTATTCTGTTGCTGTAACAAATCACATCCCCACAAATTCATTGCTATGTTAGCTACATATGGTTTTAATTTTCCCCTCTGTCCTTCTAGCCCTATACAAGCATCCCACCTCACTCTCGGCTTTACCTGAGATAAAGTTCCAATCCCTAAAATCTAAACATTTATGTCCTGAAGTTGACAATTTGAATGCCAAAATTCTGATGAAATTATTATTACATCCACACTTGTGTCTACCAGACCTTCAGTGACAATATCATTCATTCGTATTTTTAATTTTGGTCTTTGTTCATTTATAGAAGTTTGCCAAAATACCTCCTTTATGGTTTCTCCTAAATTTTTTGTTCTCTCTTCTATAGTTGTTCTATTATTCAGAGCAGTATGGTTTCTTACAAATAGGCATTAGTTTCTTTAATTGCTATGGGAAGGAGTTTCTTCTATGATGGCAGGAAATGACTGAACTGGATTTGGCATAGAAATGTGCGAGAGGCCTCTCACCGAGTTTACCAACAGCAAGGAATTATCTTGAATATTTCTCGCTGACCTGAATTTATTAGTTCAATCCCGATCTTTGTCACACCTTCTGCATAATGCAGAAAAGAGGGGCATTCTGAATGGATTATTCTTAGAAAAAACATTGTTTCTAGGAACAGCCTGTCTACAAGCCCTTTTAAGGTGACCTTGTTTGCCACAATTACAACAGTTGACATTTTAATTTTTCTTCAAACCTCTGGAAATCACTTCTCCTATCCATGCATCATCACGGTCATGAGATTCGATATTAATTGTATCTCAAAACCATTCCTCCAAAGATGCTGACCTTGTCTTTAATGAACTAATTATCCTTTTGCATAGAGAATTGGCATTTTCAAAAGCCAGAGATTCAATTACTATTTGCCCAGCTTCTGAATTTGGTGTCATTCTGCTTATTACTGATGCCCATCTTTGTAAGAAAGCTATAAAGGCTTCCTTTGGGCCCTGTATAACTTTAGTAAATGATTCAATTTTCTTATTTCTCCAATTCTGTCCCAAGCATTCAAAGCTGCTGCATGGCATGAATCCAGGGTGTGGTCATGATATACAGCTTGCCTTTCTATAGTAGCATAGTCTCTTTCTCCAAGAATTTGAACTTGGGAGATCTCCCTACCTCTAGCTTTACTCCATTGTTTAATAATCTTAGCCTCTTCTCTAAACCAAGTATTCCATTGTAATTGTTGACCAGGCTCTAAAACACTTTTAACCAATTTTATCCAGTCTTTAGGGATAATTGTATTACAAACAGATCATAAGTTTAACATTTGTTTCACAAAAGGTGAATGCATGCCATATGGGACTATTGCTTCCTTGGATCTCCTTAAACCTAACATTGGCACAGGAGTTCAGTTAGCTGTAACAGAACCTCTGCCATTTGGCAATTCCTGTATGTTTACTGGGTATATTAAGGTTGGTTGTTTGAAAACCTTAGGCTGTTCCTGTCTATTCTTATAATGCAACACTGAAATTGGTTCTCAATTAAATTCCTCTGTCTAGATTTAAATAACTCTGTGATCTGTTTTATTAGGTTTTTCTAAGGCCTGTATCTTAGCACTCGGATAACCAACCTTTTTAGTGATAAGACAAAAATGATAGAGCTGATAATGTTTACAATTGACATTGCAGAAATCCCATCTAAATTAGATATTCTCTCATTTAATCATTCCATTTTATTATACAGAGACCCAAATCCCTCCATTGTACTGGTTTTTCCCATTTTTTAATATGGGAGAAAAATCTCTCTTTTAACTAATTCCTCCCCTTAAGAATTTCCAATTATCTTACCAAATCTATCGACAATGTTGGTGAATATGTGAGACTTATTGCTGCTCTGTAGAACAGTAAAAGCCTGACTGGATTTCAAGGCAGCTACCTAGCTTGGCAGCAGCCCGAGAAGGGGGTTCGGGGAGAGCCCGCAATTCACAGTGGAGTTGGGGGAGGAGAGAGAGCCAACTGTCTGAAAAATGCAAAGGGGATTGTTCAGAAAAAGTACACGTGGCAGGAGGCTGCCCAAAGGCAGAAGCAGCCAGTCCAGGGTGAGTAAGTCCTGTGGTGTTTGGAGCCCAGGTGTTTCTGGAGTTTAGGTGGCAGCTGGAGACTGTTCCAGAGAGGCTACAACAGGAAAATCCCAAACTCACTCAGAAGCTTGGGGGGACAATAAAACAGAAGTCTAGCCCGGTGGGGCCAGCAGGAGCCTCACGTGCAGCTCCAGCCTGTGCCGGTGACTAAAAAGCCACAGACAAACGACTTTTCCATAAATTTGTACCCAAAACATTGGGTGCCAAATGTAGCACAAATATTAAAAACCCAGAGACATATTGGGGTTCAATACGAAGATCAGAGAAGCAAATCAGCAGAGCCTCTAGAGAGCTCTTACCTCTATGAAATCTTCATACTAAAAAAAGAGTGAGTTCCTGTCTCATCCCGCTTTATATTCCTCTCTAGTGCTGGGATTAAAGGTGTGCACCACCACCACCTGGCCTCTATGGCTAAGTAGTGTGGCTGCTGGGATTGAAGATGTGTGTAACCACTATCTGGTCTGTATAGCTGACTAGTGTGGCTGTTTTGCACAGACTTCAGGCAAGCTTTTTAGTAAAACACAAGTAATATACTAGTATATGTCTGATTTATATAGCAAGCTCAAGGACAACCATGACTACATAGAGAGACCTGTCTTAAAAAAAAAAAAAANAAAGAAGAAGAAAAAAAATAAAGCAAGGGGATGATGTCGGCCCCAAACGCCTCTGGTTATTCTTAGTTCTCTCCATCTGTCTGTCTTAGAATTGCTGTCAGTTCCTTCATAATTTGGAGTTTGGGAGTCACTTGTCAGAGCTACTGTGTCTCTTGTTCTTTAATGTCTTCTGTGTATGTTAGTAAGAGGTTAGGGAAACTGCACACTCCCTGCTACTATGAGCCAGCCTCCTGCAAGTCCATATCTAGCAGGTTTCTCCTCCTTTCTTTCTGAAAGAAAACATCTCTCTGGTTTCTGGATCTTTTGAAGCAAAAGCAAGATTGAGAACAACACATTCTTCCGGAACCTCTGAAGGCCATCAGGATACCTGAAGAAACCAGACCCAACCAGTCTACGCTGTGGGGCACATTGGTCCTGAAACACTTCTGCATTATTGGTGTCTATGTTCTCCCTAGAACCTGGGGAAGTGGTATGACCCCACTTTCTGGAAGGAAATAGAGGCTAGGTTGAAACAACTTCCCCAGCATCACACCATCAATGATAGAGCTGGGACGCAACCCCAGTTTTGCCAGGCTCCAAAGCTCAGTGTCAGAATGGGGAAATACCAGAATTATTTGGAAGCATTGCAGTTGTTAAGTTTCTTCCATTCTTAATTCTATTTACAGCCCCACAACTCTAGTGCTATTAAATAGCTCTCAACAAGCAGGGTTTTTTTATGATGAAAATGAACAATATCCTTGTTTCTATTGCTGTGCCACACCTCCACTGTACCACACTAAAGTCTGAAAGTAATTACTGGGGTATCTGATGTCCATACAAGAGCAGGACTCAGCCTGTCACTCTATTCTGCTACAACTTGAACACCCTCATCTCCTGTCCCCCTGGAGCGAGCCACATGGAGCAGGAGCATAAACAAGTGCAGGTGGACTCCTATCTTGGTGCCTCTCACAAAGTGTTTGGGGATTGCTGCGGCCACTTGCGGAGGTGTCTCAGTCCATTCAAGCTTCCGTGACAAAATGCTCACACCTGGGCAGTTTATAAACAGCAAGCGCTCACTTCTCACAGCTCTACAGACTAGGAAGGGCAAGCCCAAGGCACCAGCAAATTCAGTGTCAGGAGGGCCACTCCCTGGCTCAGAGATATCACTCACCTCTGTCCTCACATGATGGGCAAATGGGCTCCCTTGGTCCTATTCTACAAGGATAACAATCCCATTCATAAGAACTCCATCCTCAGGACTTAACCACATGCCTGGAGTCACCATGTGCATTACACCACCTCAGAGACTAAACTGTCACTATATGAATTGTACGGTCCCTATCAGGGACACAGATCCTCAGACCGTAGTAGAGGAGACCATGAGTGCTAAAGTCAAGGTAAAGGAACGGAAAGCTGGGGTCTGTGCCTGCCAGCTGTTGTAACAAGGAAATAATAAGCTAGGTGTACAACTTTGACACACACAAAGCTTGGGTTCCTAAATGGCAAATGAAACCAACCAATCAAAGATGTCTTATAAAACAAAAGGTCACAGAGCCTGCTCTAAATACAGGTAAGGACTCCCAGGAATTGCAGCCTCAGAAGCTACAGTTGCTGCAAACTCAAGCCCTGTCTGGGCCACCATACCTACTAGCTACCTATGTACAGACAACCACCAAAACCAACCCCAGCACATTCCTGGGCAAGACAGATCATCAAAGGTCAGTTTCTCATGCACAGGCCTCATTAGGCACAAGGTAAAGCTTGAGTCTGTTTCTGCAACAATCTTGAGCAAGTCACAAAATCTTGCCAGTTCTCACCTTCTTGTACAAAAGTCCTCAAAACATGTCCCTTACCCCAACATGAGAATAATATGAGAACTTCTTGGATATGTAAATCCCTGGGTTCCACTCCAAGCCTACTGAGTCAAACACTCAAGAGCCATTTTGGCAAGTCCTCTTGGGAGTTTTGGTGCATGGTAATGGGAAAGTCACCACTCTCGTGCCTCCTAGAACTGAGGAAATTAAATAAAACCATGCCTGATGTCGCTCTATGTGTCCTGCCACTTAACCACTTAGCCTATCCGTGATGTGATGGGCGTGGTCAACTGGTAAATTAGAATTAACCAGACCAGTTCAATATAACAGATTTAGTTTAATA
>LOEQ01000924.1:249022-277769 GCA_001685075.1 Bramus lutescens | reverse complement strand
TAGATAGATAGATAGATAGATAGATAGATAGATAGATAGATGGATAGATGATAGGTGGATAAACTCTTGATAGTTTTGTCTGTAGAAATAAAAGGCTATAAAGATATTGTGAACACAAAAGTTATGGAAAATTCTGGTATGATTTTCTGTTCATTCATGTTGAATAAACCATCTTGCTTACCACAAGCTTAGGTTAAAATTTACTAATATGCACCCATCAAGGAGATCAGAACAGTCAATTGTTTGAGTAGAATAATGTGTATTGCTTTTATAGTTCTGTTAGCAAAAAGAAGCACTGGGAATAATTTGTGGATGACTAAGTCCAGATGATGTGCATCAATATTTGATTAGATACATTAGCTGGGCTAACTCTCACGTGATCAGAATAAACACGATTACATCTCAAAACACAGTATTAAGGCATGGGTGGGTATTTGAGAGTACAGAAGGGCTTCCTTACCTACTGAATAATGAAACGGTTTTTTTCCTGACTGAAAAAGACCCTTCTAACTTTAGCTGAGGTACCACATCAAAAATAGTTTTAGGATTCCAAGTTTGAATTAGACTTGATATCCAATCTCAGCCTATGAATTATAGATTACAGACAGCAAATGACTATTGAGATTTTTAGTTCCAAAAGAATCAAAGAAGAGCAAAATTAGAAATAATTTAAAATCTGTCTTTAAAAAGTTGACGGATTGGCAATTATATACCACATAATAACCATGTCTGCAGAGAAGTCAAACTTAAAAAGAAGAGGAAAACAAACAAAAAAATGTGAGTGCCTGAGATATGCTGGAAGAACACATTTCTGATACAGAAAGATGGAATATTTTCATACAATGTTTATACTTTGTAGACATCTGATTTGTTCACTTTCTGTATTTAACAAAATCCAAGTTTTATTTACAATTAAATTTCCATCAAACTCAACGTGAGTTCAGTCTTTTTCTAATAGTACATGCTAATATCACAGTGATGAAATTATAGTATATAATTTAGTATATATAGTATAAATTTAGTATATAATAACTCTTGGTAAATCAAAATGATATTCACTTTCTGAAATGAGGAATCTCTGCCTGTTTGGGAATTGGAATCTTTGTGCTACTTTTGTATGATAGGCATTGTTCAAGAGCAAGTAACGTTTTAAAAAGTACTGTCTGTCTTTAAAAAGTCTCTGTCTATGACATGTAATCACAGGTGTCAAACAATTCTATAAATACATCTTTAAAGAACAGCATCAGGTGTGCATTTATATTGGATTTCTTTATCTTGGGATTTGCACACACATACACACACACGAACCTTTGCATTTATGAAAGGGACTTACAAATTCTAAACTAAATTGGTATATGTCCACTGCTCTAATGGTTGTTGAATCCTGCAGAAAGGGTAATCATGAACCATCACAATTTTGATGTAAGTTGAGAAGGTATTTCATCAGTGAGTAATTTGGGATGAACTTTAGACAAGTTTTCTTAGTTAACTAAAAGCGCTGTCAGGTCTTCATAGGGGAGAGCCTGGGCAAAAAGATTTATGTGCAAATCACATGTTTTAAACATTTCTGCTAAGTGCTGGTTTTCTCTTTTGTGGTTAGCCTAAAATTTAATGCACCAAGGATTAAAAGGATTACAACATAATCTTGAATAATCCCAAATGTCATTTACAGAGAGATAGTTGTAATAACTAAACAAAACTCCTCTAAAGGATTGTAGTACTGTATGACAGCATCCGAAGCACAAGGGGAGGTCATATCTTCTCTTGTCTCGCTGGCCACATTGGGCATTTACACTGCCTTACATCAGGAAGGTTAACTGATAACATAGTTTGGAAATTAGTTACAGAAGCACATAATTTGGGGGAAGCTTTAAAGAAAACCTTGTTGTCTCAAAGTTGATGGGAAATTTTCATTTAGGTTGTTTCACTTCCTATGAGTTTGAGGGTCTCTGAACAATGTCTCCGGAAATCTAGGGTGGGGAACTCATGGCATGCTGTCAGAGGACACAACACAAATATGCTCCCAGCCTTCCAGGAATGCCACTTGTTAAAAATGAGAAGGAGATGGGCATGGTGGTGCCAAGCCTTTAACCCCAGTCCTTCTGAGGCAGATGCAGGTGATTTCTGGGAGTGTGAGGCCAGCCTGTTCTGCTTGGTGAGTTCAAGGACAGTCAGAGCTCTATAGAAACCCCATCTCAGAAGAATGATAATGAAAACAGAAACAAGACGGAAGACAAAGCAATTAATTCCATTCAATCAAGTTATCACATGATACTCTTTCCTGGCATGTAAAGCAGTTTTAGATATGAGACTGGAAATTATCTCAGTTACTGTACCTATTGAGCCAGGAGATTGGGCATGCCCTAACTGGTCAGATTGTGACTGCTGGGGCCAGATCTGAACACATGCAGTATGACAAACAACAAAGAAAACAATCAGGGAATTCTATCTGCAACATTAGCCTTGTGTTACAAGATTCCGCCCCCCCAAAAAAAAACTGAAATAAAGATCTAGGAGATACCATGTGTTTCCTTGGTTCTTTTCTCAATAGGGTGTAGGACAGTAACTAATTTTTAAGATATTCAATCATCTGTCCTCTGAATACATATTTGCCTCCTACCTAGCTTGGCTGAATAGGTCTCACTGTTTTAAGAACAAATTTTATGAAATTTGACTCTGGAATTTATTGGCTTTCTATAGATTACATGTGTTACGTCGTAAAGCTCTACCAGTTAATAAATAATGAGTAGAACTATGCCAAATGCCCTTCTGTAAGACAGGAAACATGGAGATGACTTGGTTCATACCTCCATCAGAAGTTCACAACATCAACACTGTGCTCAAATGCCTGGCATTGATTGACACTGTCTCTTTAATATAAAACCACATCTGCGGGGAGGGACCCTGTTCCCTACAAGGAAAGTCAAGTTGGAATAGCTTTAACACTTAATTACTCACATTACTTTTCAGACTCTGGGTAAACTCCTCTGGCTATACCATATATTAAATACAGTCATGTAATATTTTCCATGGATATGCATTACAACTAAACATAATTTGATTGCTTGTCCTGATCTGACATGTCTTAGCTTAACATATTTTAGTGCTACTTACATTTATTAATGTGGAGATAATTTAATAACATCCTGGAAAATGCTACTTTAAGCCAAAAGAAAACTACTGGTATTTCGCTTTTATACATTTCTTGTGTCAAGAGGGATGGTTTAGAATAAATCTGAGCTTTTACTGATTTTCTCTTTCATTTGTAATGTGTATTGTTAGACTAAATGCAAAGGGGAGATTCTTCACATTCATACCTGCATTAATTTGAAATAAGACTGATTTCAGTTGACAGAATTGCTCACAATGTCTCAAAAGGCATGGGGTCAAAAATAAACCAGGATAAAGAGAAGCATCAATGTCTAACATGGCTTTGGCTTCCTCGATGGCTTGCCATCTACCATTTTACCTGCCTACTAAATACTCAACCATCCTGCAGAGGAATAGTGGAGAGGCATTTGGGTCTGAGGACCTGCATGTTTTCAGTTGAACGTTATACAGATTCAGGGCAGGATTCCTTCTCCAACTTGCATTGTGTCACATTGAGAAAGAACAAAATAATAGGCCCTCCCCTATCAGCCTCCTGTCTCTGTTAAAAATGAGGAGGTTCTTTAGTGTGTTTGAAAGCAGCTACAAAGGAGTGACTTTAACACAAACGCAGGTTATTTACTTGTTCACTAACCAAATCATCCTCTAACATCAAGCTTGAAATTCCAATTGTGAATTTTAGCAGGATCTCGATGAGGGTGATACATATTGTAAAATGCAACTAACCTTGGAGCTCTTCAACTTTTTATGTATTGCCCTCAGTCGCTAAGGATTTAATAGCTCAAAAGAAAAATATTTTCATTTCCTGTTCACAGGGTATGTGTCCTTCTGCCTTGTTCAGATTTTAGTATTCAGTCCTTTCTGAAAGCGTCATTGCTGCAATATCTAGTTGGTATAAACTAGTTATATATATTACTACTTTTTACAGTTTATACTAGCTACGTGGGATATGCAAGTTAATATGGTAACAGAAGCAAATTCCCCCGGAATTTTCTAACAAGCTCTGAACTGCAACTTGTAGAGACAAGTCCAGTAACAATGTCCCCAAATAAAGGGGGAGAGAAGGGACACTTTCTGCTCCCCATCCAAGGTGTCAAAGAATACTTTTTTCCTGATTAGAAGGAAGCAATATGATTATTTTATGAATGTTGGCTTCAGTGTGTCAGTGAGATTATGCTGCAAAAGATTTATTTTGTAATTAGGTCTTTGACACACACAATAGAGGGAGAGAGAGAGAGAGATAGAGAGAGAGAGAGAGAGAGAGAGAGATTCATCTACCATCTATGTGACCAGCTATGAGAAAATGATCCTGAACACGAGAAAAAAAAAAGAATGTTTTCAAATTTTGGTGAAACCAAAAACACATTAGCATTGACTGATAAAGGGAGATCAGAAACAGGCCAATAAGATGAAGACCATGCCCATCCCTTCAGACCAGACCACGCCCATCCCCTCAGACCAAATCACTGGGAAACACTGGCATCTTACTGATTTAATTTTGAGGAAAATAATAAAGACCTTTTAAATTAATTCTTGAAATTAAGACACAAAATTCAAGCATGTTGTTAGCAAGAACAATATCAATTTTTTCTTCCCTGGCTATGAAACTCCAGAGTATAAAGCTTGGGCTCTCCATAGTTTCCTTTACACAGTTCCTTCACTACGCACTGCTAGTGCTCTGCGATTTTTATCTGTTCACACTAGTGTCAGGACAGAACAAAACTGGAGGGCAGTAGACATTACCCTGACCATACTGATAGATTTTAGAACCAAATCGGTCAAAGGGACTCAGATGTAAGCTTTCCAAAATGACATAAATTAGATCAAACTTTTGAACCATAAGGAATGAACTTGTCATGTGCAGTTTTCTTAGAAGAATACATGGATGTGGCCTAATGGGCAAAAGCCACCGCTTTGTTCTCTTTGACTTCTGAAGTAGCTGGGGTCTGGGGTAGAGATAAGAGCCTTTTTATTTAGACAATCTGGGTTTCGTCCTGATCTCAGGCTGCCCACAGCAAGCTGCCCTCTTCTCTCCTTGGCCTCATGCTAGGATTCCCACATCTCATGAAGCTTCTTTATTTTTTGATGCCTTGGTAGAGCAAGTGTGCTGGTCTCCAGGCTATCCACGGGTGTCTGTGGCTCACTGAAGTTTCTTGGTGATGTTCACATGATAAGGCTTCCAGGTACTGGCTAACAAAACCTAGGTCTTCAGACTATACAAAACAATGTGAGCAAACAAATACTGGGTCTCGGGACAGGTTTCCTGGGACTGAAGTGATAGTGCCAAGAACTAGATTTTTCATACTTGTGAATTTCCATCTTGTATAAAGTACAGAAAATATGACTTTGATTCTGGCACAACATTCCAACCATGGGCTCTCTTTTGCATATCTGTTTCAGAATTCTTATTTTGTATTTGTAAAACAAAGTAGCCATGTTTACTTCATGCTGAGTCTGGTTTTCTTTCCTTTTTAATAGAAAACAGATGTATTCCAGAAAAAGGAATAGTTTAATTCCTAAAGTTGGTATATAATATATGGAGGCAATAAATGGCAACACACTTTATAGCTTATGCATGAAGAAGACAGAGTAAAATAAAATCAAGTACCTTAGGAAAGCACAAAAATCACCTTCATATAAATAACCAGTGCCATCCAATTTTTAGAAAGACAGGTAATGAGACTATCTGAAAGCAAGAAACACACATTCATACACAAATACACACACATCGGCATACACACACACACAAGCACACACACACAGACACACACACACAATGTTTATATGCCACTAACCACAAGAAGGAGAAAAATCTGGGCAGTGGTAAGCAAAACTCTGAAACCTCAGAACAATGTTTAAAACAGGATAAGAAAATAATAAAACAAGCATCATAAACAAAGGCTTGAAATGAACTCAAGAAAATAGTCAGTTTATGATGCAAACTAAAGCCAGCACTCTAGAGAGACCTTGCCTGGGATCTGTGCAGAATCTTTCAATATACAAGTGTGCTGTGCTACTAAAACT
The DNA here is from genome assembly GCA_001685075.1 of Bramus lutescens. Classification (NCBI taxonomy): domain Eukaryota; kingdom Metazoa; phylum Chordata; class Mammalia; order Rodentia; family Cricetidae; genus Bramus; species Bramus lutescens. Next base: position 271,637 of record LOEQ01000924.1, on the reverse strand, counting down.
TTAGCAGATAGTACAGACTTACAAGCAAAGATATAATTTAGGAATATATATGTACATGCAAATACAGGTGTGCATCCAATCAATTAGTGGAAAGAGAGGCCATGAATGGGAAAGAGAGTGAGAAGGGGTCTATAAAAAGGTTTGGAGGGGAGCAAAGGGAAGGGAGAATTGTTGGAATTCAATTATTCTTCTTAATTTTTCAAAAGGCAAGGATCTAGGATCTAGGAAGATGGCTCTGTGGGAAAGAGCACTTGCTGTGCATGAATGAGGACCTGAGTTCAAGTCCCCCATACCTCTATAAACCGCTGTGGGTGACCCTGTGTGCCTCTGACGCCAGCACTACAGCAGGTAGTAACAAGAGGATTTCTAAGGCCTTTGGATTCACACTAGCTCTAGCTTCAGTAGGTGATGATGTTTCATGGGAATAAGGTGAGGAAGACAGAGCAGAACCTCCAACGCCCACCTCTGTCTTCCCTACAAAGACTCAAAAGGCATATTGTCTTAGTCAGTTTTTTTCGTCAATTGAACACAAAGTTAGAGCTATCTTGGAAGAACCTCAGTTGAGAAAATTCTTTAGCCTGATAGCCTGTAGGCAAGTCTGTGGGGGGCATTTTCATGATTAATTATTGAAACAGGAGGCCCCAAGTCACTGTAGGTGATGCTATTCCTAGGCACGTTGTTCTGAGTAATACAGGACAGCAGAACGGGCAAGCCATGAAGGTGTGATCCTTGGTAGTTCTGTTGTGTTTATCTGCCATTTAAACAATGCTTAATTTTTAAGACTCCCACACCCATGATTAAGTCAAATCGGACTTCTGATGTCTGGTTCTATGATGGATTTGAACTCCAATCATGCCAGAGAGATTATGTGTGCAATCTTCAGATGGACAGAGTGTGCTGATAAACGTGGCGGAAAACACGTGGAACCTTTCTTCTTTCATAGATGCACTGGAACATACACAATCACAGATGTCACTGTCCACATCAAAGGAAGGAACAAGCTCCTGGCTGTCCTCAGCTCAGTATCAAAAGAAATTCAGCAGCGTTTAACGTTTAATCAGCATAGTAAATACTTTGAGGCCCAAGTGGTAGAAAACAAATGTTTCCCAGAAAGTACAATTAATGGCATGAACACGTGGGTAGCTTCAATGCAGACGAATTTGTCCTTTTACTAAAGTAAGGATTGTTCTATTATTAACACGGGAAATCTTAGATAGGCAGCACAGACTGCTGCATTATTCATAGAACCATTGCTGCCATCTGGTGGCCGACTGGCAGTTCAGCACAGACTGCTCATTCCATCCGACTGGGTCTCCTTGAGAGCTGCCTGACAAGGCTCTCTGGGGTGGTGAAAAAGAAAGCGTGAACAGTTAGGCCTAAGATGTCAGTCACTTGATGACTGTCCTTCCTCTCCACACTGTGGTAGAATGAAAGACTCAAGGTAGTGGTGAGATACTTACATATTTTTGGCCTTAATGTGAATGTATATTTTACAAGGCTTATCTAAGGAAGTTTCTCTTGGCTGTTGTTGACTGACAAATTTTATTGACATTCAGTTCTGTTGGCAAATAAATATATACTCAAATATTAGAAAGATGTATTGAGTCTAAAGATATGTTATTTTGTGTAAATAAGAATATATGTGAGATGCTGTAATCCCTCATTTGGATCTAAGCATGAATTTTCTTAAGTTATCATTCACTGAGTCTGCTTTTGGAAATAATACAATTTATAATATCAAAAAAAAGAAAAATGAACAGCAATCCATAAATCTCAAGATTCTAGCTCAGTCACTGAAGGGTTGTATGAAGAAATCTGATTAATTGTACACGACTCAGAAACCTATAAAGTAATCTATCTTTGCAGATTTAGAAATCTAATGACAAATATTCAGATCACATTGCACTTTAAGAATCTGATGACTCATGGCTTACTCCCACTCAGACGAGGACACCTTTGTGTCCTGGGCCATTGTAAAACTTTCTAAAATCACAGTATGGCTTCTTGTATGTGGTTGAATCTGAACTTGAGGATGGATATTTATGTAGATAAGAAGCCTTTGAAGAACATAAGATATAATGAGTTAAAATTGCCCCAGGAGGGAGGTTGGAGTCTCTTGAATTCTCAGAGATGATATTTAATAGTTAATGTTCACGTTCCAGTGTGTGTTTCCCTGCCATTAAACTGCCTTATGACTCACTAAAACTCACCGACAAAGAGGCATTGCAGTACACCAGAAGAACTACATTATTGAATGAATGTTATTCTTTGCCATAAAGGTTACAAGTGACTATTTTTACAGAATGACATTTGGATTTTATTTTAAAATTCTTGGGAAGGCTTTGGTTCCGTGTATATACATTTGCTATTACCTCTGTTACAAACAACTTTTGATACTGAAAATATTTCCTCCCTCAATACATTCAATTTGGCTCATCAAAAACCATGTCACATCTTGCTGTAAGAAGGCTAAATTCCCTTAGGTCCTCCTTCCCCTCTTCTCCCCACAATCTCCTCAGGAAGATGACAGAAACAACACACTGTGGCCCTGTCAGGACAGTAAGGGCCATGTCACTTACCTCTGTGTCTTTCATCTGTAAGTGTCCGTTTTTAAGTAGATCTCTCTCCCAGTAGGCTTGAGTATAGTTTTGTGGCAGTTTCTAATAGCTCCATAACTGACACAGGAACCCTTTGATCACGGTACTCAGGTATTAGTTGTAAGTTGCTAATGGTCGCCTCAATAGCATTTACTTTTCAGCACTTCTACAACTTCTCAACAGCAAGTTCATATTTAGCTAGGAGGATTATTCATATGCAGTAACAAATGATGTTGCTTTAAGCATTTTAGTATACAGTTGCTCAATTTTACTGCATAGTGGGGTGTTTGCTGGTGTGTTGGTGTATGCCAAATTGTAGTACTGACAGCCTGATCTCAGTGAAAAGGGTTCATCTCCTTCATTAAAGAGGTTTTAAAAATCCTTTTAAGGATACAGCTTTGTTATAGGGGCCTCTGTCTCTGTCATAAAGTCCAAGAAATTGAAAGGTGGTCTGCTCTTAGTTTATTGATGGCCAAATCTCAGAAAACAGGTTTTAAGAATCAGCAAGAGTGAAGTGTCGGGAAAAAGAAGCAGATACAAAGGACTTACGAAGTTGGTCACAGGGCAGCATGATGCTAACTAGAACACCCAAAGTTGCATTAAGTGATTAGAGAAAAAAATCTTTTTTTGCCTCCCTCCAAACTGGTGTCTTTAGCTCTTCCAACTTCCTGGTTACTTGGTGACAGCAAGGCTCTCCTAGGCATTCTCTTTATAGAACCTCTGAATATCCATAGCAGAAAGATGTATGGTGCAGCTTGAGGCAAGATGGACGTTGTCTCAGGACAGGACGCTGTTTCAGGAAGGTTGAAACCAACAGGCAACTGTGCACACCAGCAAGTGCAGACACAGCTGTGGAGTGACGAAGAATGAGAGCAGCAATGTATGATGCACTATATCCTAGCAACATGCAAACACCCATATATCTCAAATTAAATGTTGCCCGGAGCCTCAGAGATGTTACTGATCTCAGGACTACAGAAGAGTTAATAAAAAGTTTCACAGAAAAAAATTCACCTTTTCCCTCCAACTGTGCGTGAGGCTGTATTTGATATTCATTTCATATTTCATTAGCAGGGATTCTGGATTTTTCTCATCCATAGTCATGTTCTATTTTCCTGTTGTGCCATGTTTTATGTCCAAGGGTTGTAAGGCCTGGTTTTCCTGACATTTCCAGCCTTCATTTAATGCAGTCGACAGCCCACTGCACTCACCAGGTCTGGAGGCCAGAACCTTTCTTGCATCAGTATACAGAAACAGTGATACTATTATTAGAAATGCCAGTTTCCCCATGTACATTTCAGACATTTTACTAGATTGTTACTCTGTATCTTCAGTGTGCACAGCTATCTGCCATCAGCCATAGCTTTAAGCTAATTACACATCATCAACACCTTTAGAAACAAACCTCTCCCTATCCTAAGAACAACCCTTGCCAATCCAGCAAAGACCAGAATTGAAAACGTAAAAGTATAAATGTTACAGGTGTGTTCTATGGTGGCTATTCTTTTTTCTACTTTGGTTCTTAGATAGCTATGGTGTAGTTTTGGGGAATGCTCTGACACATCTCACCATGAATTCTGTGCTGTGGACCAGTTTGGTGAGTGCATGAACTTGGGCTATAGTATGGCAGACCTTTCTCCTTTAAGGTACTGCCTTACTTCGGATTTGTTTTAAGATATCATCCCATTGCAAGGTTAATTATTCCCAAGTGATGGGGCACTTGGGAAGAGCAGAATACCCTGGAGCTAGGTGTCCAGGCTTATATTTCCTTTACTTCTCTACTATGAGGCAGTGCTTTGAATAACTAGTGTCACTAGGTCTGTGTCTTTAAAGATCAGAAACAGTGGAGCAGGCACAGGCACTAATCAGAAAATACAAACCCAGCATTTCAAGTCCAGGAAGGCTGAGCCAAGATCCCAAGAACAGAAGGGATCCAATTTGATATGCAGAACCTGGCTGATGGTCTGAAGTGCTGAATGTTGTCTCTCTGGATGAAAAGCTATTCAGTAAACAAAGCTGTATTGGCGTTGTCAGGAGGAAGTAGTGCTGTTAGATCAATGTAGAGTCACAGTGCCTGACACTATGACTACCCCAATCATGTATTTATTTTACAAGATCTAAATGGCTAAGGCTAGAAGATGGAGACCATTAAAGGTGTAAGTCATCTTGTTCAATGCTGTGATCTCTGGGAAATATTAAGACACTGAGAAGAGACTTAAAACAAGCATGATCTTGCTGACTCTCATGAGTCCACTAATATTTTCTGGACTTCTTTGTCTCTTGTTTTCTAGAATGTCCCCCTATAAAGCCATTCTTGCTATCTATGTTCTTCCCTCAAGCTACCTAACTCTCAGTTTGCTTGCTTGCACATCTCACTTGTGAGAGCATTTCTGCTCACCAACACCCTGAAAGGGCGGACTGATGAAAGGTGCCAAGCCTGATTTCTCATTCTGTATCAGCTGACCTTCACGAGACTATAAGGCCTAGCTTAGGAAGCAGTCCTAGAATACATACGAAGGGAAATTGAGATTTTAGCCATTTGTTTGTGGGGCTTAAATTCTGCCAAACTGTTGTCTCAAATTCTGAATGTTGTATTTCCATTTAGGGATGCCATGTAGCCCTTTATTTAGTGGATTTGACTATGTCAATCATTTAAGAAGCTAAAGCCACATAGTCTGTTGAAAATCTATGATCAGAAACTTACTATTTTTTCTGACCTAGTGATAAACCTTAAAGTGATAACTTTTAATTGCTGAGGTTTCTTTATTTGCTTCAGAAGACAAAGTCTTCATCCATCATTCCATAAGCTTTAAAAATACAGTGACATTATACTCTAGTTTATTTTGAATTTACTAAATCCTATATTCTGAGACTCAAAGTACAAATATCACAGCTTGGATATGCTAAAGATATTGGTTGATTGTGGAATAGCCACTCTGCTATCAATCATTTCTAGAAATGCTGTTATTGCATAATATGCAACATACATCTAGCTAAAGAAGCTAGTTACACTCTTGTAACTATATGAGAATATTTGAGTAAGACTGAAGTTTCTGACTTTAATCTGATAAGTAGTTGTTGTAAACCTCTAAACTTTGGGCTCATTCATATCAATAAGTAGCTAGCTGATCCACATTATGCATCTAGAATTATAATCCAAAGGTTTAATTTTTATGAGAAGCAATAACAGTGCTGAAAGTACGATTTAGCCCTTTAAAGAGGTCATCGGACTACAATTCATTGGGCCAGCTTTAATAATTAATAGCCAAGTTCCATCCAACAGGGCTGTAGAGAAAAGGCAGGTAGTAGACTTCATCTGGCCATGTAGCTTTCTTATTACTCAGTATGTTTATAGAAATAACTGCCTAACAAAGTTAGCTTCCAGGAAGGATGCCAGGTTACAAGGAATCATACCCAAGTCTCAGAATCACATTGGGCTTTCACCCAAAATGTTTGCAACATTAGGTGGAAGCAACATAATCGGGCTTGGAAAGTTCTAAGGGGAAAAAAATGACTGGGAATGCTCAGGGAACACTGTGTTCAGAGGCTTCAAGATAGTATCTTTCTTGGCCTCTAGGAAAAATAAGAGAAAACTGTGCATCTTGCTTTTTTTAAAAGCAGTGTGGACCAGCAGAATCTAGGGTTGTCACAGATCATTGTACAGCCAACAGCTTTAGAGGTCCTAACCCACAAAGTGGGCTGTAGACTAAGAGAAGATAGAAATACAGTTGGAAAATCTAAACATAGTCCAAAAGCTTTGGCATGTCAGGACTTTCCAGGGGAAAGAAAAGAAATCTGATTTCTGTGCAGTGGATGGGAAAGCTTGCAATTGGCCTGAGAAAATTAAATTTCTCATATTTTCATTCCAAATGGTATTCTCTGTTTGTTTTTTTAAAAGTTGAAAATGACCTTAACATGTTAGAAGCCATTAGTTAAGAATAGTTATCACGGCAATGTTACTTTGTGGATTTAATATTGTAACATTTTTAAAAGGTGCATCTGGAAATTGCCATTTTTATTATTGTTGGAGATTTTCACAGATTTTTTTTCCCGACTAGATACTTGTGTAAAGTAAATATATGATTCATAAATATGGCTATCTTAATGCATTGTTACGTTTCCTTTCCCCCAAAATATGTAAACATGGAGCTTTAATTTATCTGTTCCTCTTTAGAGTTCTTTTTATTTCCAAATTAAACCTAAAATATTCATGTTTAAATTTTAGGCTTGTTAAGTATGGGATTTAAAATTTCTCTTAATTGCTTTTCAGCTAAATTAAATTTTAAAATCACAATGAGTTTGTATTTCTGAATTCATACCAGGTTAGAGTCAATAGAAAAAATTGATGAGAAAGAAAAAGGATGAAATAATTAAGTTAATCAACCTCTAGCTCAGTGGTCCTCAACCTTCCTAATGCTACAACCTTTGATACAGTTCCTCACATTGTGGTGACCATAAACCCTATAATCATTTTTATTGATACATGATAACTATAGTTTTGCTGCTGTTGTGAATCATATTGTTAATATCTGATATGCAGGATGTCTGATATGCAGCCCCTGTGAATATGTCATTCCAGCTCCAAAGGGGCCATGGCCCACAGGTTAAGAACACCTGCTCTAGGTGACTAATAACCCTCCACAGCTATTTCAGGTTCAGTGTGTTTATCTGTCAGTCTTCCACAGCACCCGGTACAGCTCCAGATTTTGAGGAGTAAGTTTTCAAAATGCTTGGTTTTTGGTTAAGAAGTACAATAACATACCAGTGTTCACCATTGTATTTCTCATTCTTTTAAATACATTTTCTTATCTCATATAAACATTTTTGGGGTAAGAGATACTACCTCATCTGCTACAGTGGGGATAACATTGTGCTTTCCAGCATAACAAATTGAACTATTAAAAAAGTCTCAGTTATTGGAGAAAGATGCTGGAATACATTGCAAATGCAACTTCTGAGAAAGTGGTTGGCATTTGTTTTGTGTAGAATGATGTTGAATAGTGTGAATCCTAGTTCTTCTGAATACGACTAAGGCAGACAAAGGTGGTTTTGAAAAAAGATGCATTTCTTTAACTAAATGCACTCTTTTTAAACAATGGAAAACTATGATTGTTGGTATGTTCTGTATTTTATTCATTTTGCATATGAATTTCTTAAATTTGATTATTGAAAATAAAGTCTTTCTGAGAATAAGTTTCTCTACTTTAATAAGTCCAATCCTAGAGGCCAAGAAATGCTGTAGAGACAATTTCTGCAGGTACTATGCATTGGGATTCCATTATATTATAGCTCTTTGATCTCCAGAAGCTACTCAGAAGCTCTCAAGTTTCTGAATAGTGAGAACATTAATGAAGAAGATATTAACCGAGGAATGCAACACACCAAGTATCATTAAGGTTTTCCCTTGCCACATTTCAATGTCTGGCTCTTGATTAACTAAAATAGATGTCAGTATACTCTAGAGTATGTGGGCATCTTCTGGGGTTTGACTACACTATCTTCACTCCGGGTCCAGGGTGATGGAAAAGACTGTTTGGTATAGATGAGTTAAACCAAATGGGTCTTTAAAACCACCACCCAGAGGGGCATGTGTCCTATCTGTCTGTATTTCACAGTACTAAATAAGTCAACAGCTACTAGAGCAGAGATGCACTAAGCTCTGCCCCAGCTGCCCACCACAGTATATGAAGTCACTGCATGAAAATCCCCTGGTTTGTATTGAGAATTCTCACAGAGACTACATCAGTCTTTGCCCACGTAGACATTCCAATCACCAGCATCATCTAAATTAAAGGAACTTTTTTTACACATTGCTATGGTTAAGATGGAGTAAATTGCATCAGGCCTTTGCAAAAGCAAAAGCACTTTTTCCACAATTTATTGTTTACTTGTCATTGATGACGGCATAATGACTCATTTCAAGGAACCAACAGCTAAACACTGTTGAATGTGGAACTTGAATTCAGGTTATTCAGCAAAATATGTCAACCTGCATACCAACTCATATGTATTTTAAAATTAGTTCAGAAGTGTTTAGGATGTGGAAAATTGGCATTAATAATTAAAATCCAAGGCAGATGCATAAATGATAAGAATTAAAGGTCAGATAATTAGGGTGAAATAAGTACCTTCAGAAAGAATCACAAATGAAGCAAGATTCTTAAAGTAGTTTTGTTTAGTGTTTGAATGATAGTACTGGTTTGTCTGTTTTTCTAATGATAATTGAGTATATGTTATACAGCCTCTAATATATTTATGTTCAATCTGTAGACATTTATAAACTGTATTTGAAATATAAAGTATGTAATTATGATAACCTACGTGGTTAAACTCAGCAGAATGAGTGAACTGCAAGAGGCCTTGGCATAATTATCTTCTAGAACTCAAAGAGAAAAAATATTTTTCTATTATGTTTTAAGAAATATATCAGTACTTTTATATGAATATATGTTTATTAACTAATATAGATGGACTTTAAAAAAAGAAAGACAGTCCTCAATGCAAGTTGTTCCATAGCAAAATCAACAAATTTTGACAGCGAGGAAAGCTATCTAAATTTCCAAAATATGGCATATGTCTCATTTTTGGTGTTAAAGATTCGTACGAGAAAAACAACTTTGATTTCAGCAAAAGAACCGACTAGTGTTAATGAATATGACTGTGAGTCATCTCTATGTGTGCAGCTACCATGGTGAAGTCTAGTTTGTTTAGTTTGCCCTTTCAATTTGTCATTTGAAAACTTGATTGTTCTTACATCGAGCATATTGGTTTAAAGCAAGCAAACAAAAAGGCCTTCAAACAATCCCAGGAAACCAACTTGCAATTAGCTATCACTCCTAGGAAATATTTTAGCACATGCAACTGGCACTTGAGAAATCTACACCTTCAGAGGGCAGGCAGGGAAATTTGGCTCAGCAGATAAGCTGACTGAAATTACCAACCATGAAAACAAAGGAGACCGAAGTCAGAAAGGAATGGCCAATAGTTAATAATGTCATTGTTTCTTGAAACAACAAAGGTAAAGAATGTTTAGCACCTCATACAAAAGAGTTCTTTTGCTTCAAACAAATTTAAGGGAAGTCAGTTCAAAATGCGCTGTGTGTGTATACTTAAAAAAATTACAGATGTAAAAGTTGGAAAATGTAATTTTTAATTATCTATAAAATAGAAAATATTTGTTACTAGTATCTTTGGATACACTAAGTGCCTATTAAATCTACAGACTGCCAAGTACAGGTAAACTACAAATCCTATGCTGTGGAAGAATGTAGACTATACTAAGTTGAGAGTGAAGATTAGACTTAACATGGAGATAGAGCAAGTCGGCAATTGTTGAACTAGCGTCAATTTATGACACTGATTAAAAATTTAGTGCAGTGAACTCATAGCCACATGTGCCTGCCCTTAAAAATGAGTACACGTCAAAGAATTGTTAAAATAGAGCATCTTCTGTCCTCATAGGTATGACACAGGCCTTGCTTAGATCACATACTTGTAGATTTCTTTAAGTAGGAGGAAACACTATGGTTTACATGCCTGACCCTCATATGCTCAAATAATACGATATGTTTCTCTATCCTATTCAGATACTCTGATTCATTTTGAAGTTAAAAGCTTGTAAAAGCAACCCTTCTAAATGTTTTTATTCATGAACCGTAAAATAGAGAAAAAAATCACTAATGTCTGAAGAGGGCACAGAGATAAAGTTTTACATTTTGCTTAGTACATTAGGTTGAATTTTTCCATTAAACTATATTTTTTATGAAAGTTTAAAAAATTAATTAGTGGGCAGTTTGACAGGCTTCATGGTAACATTACATATACGTGTATTTATATTTATATAGCATTATGCTTTGCTTCTATTTTCTCACATTCTCCTTTCTGCTCTTCCTCTCCTACAGATATCCCACCTCCCCCATAGATTCCACCTCTGCTCTCGTGGCAAGTCTATGTCTAGATATAGTAAACTTTTAATCCCTATGTAAGCAAGCAAGAACTGATGATCCCGTCTCTTCCACTGCTCTCTCTTCTTCCTCTCACACTCCATTTTAGACTCCTCCCTCCCGGGCTATACATCCCTGCTTTTGTCTTCATGTCACACATGTGTGTATATATACCCACAAAGACTGAGCCCCATATTCTCACGTGGGAGAAAATATCAATGCTGGCTGAAGCTGGTTTGTTTCACCTAACCTGATCATCTCCAACTCTGTCCATTTTCCTACAATTGATACAATCTCATCCATCTTTATGGATAAACAAAACTCCTCTGTGTATATGGACTGCAATTTCCTTCTTTATCTGCTTGTGGAAGAACTCACAGCCCATGCTTTGTTAAAGCTGAGACTTTTGTCACACTTGAAAGCAGAGAATTCTAGCCGTGACATGCTGCTTGCCATCAGTTTGCTCTCACTTGTCTTCATCATTGCCATTTGGTCCTCCTGTTCAGATGTTGGAACTGCTTGCTGCAGAAAGTGCTAACTATCTTGAACACAGAAGGCTTTCACCTCTGTTGCTGATTTTGAAAGAAGTTCTGAGCATCTTAGCATTTGACCTTTTGACACATCGGTGACATTTAACCGCTTATAATTCATTTTGGTGTGCCAAGAAATGATAATCACTCAGTATTATTTGGTGGTGAATGGATTGCCCCTTGGTGGTTTTATAATGCCTGCTTTAATTATGTATCATCTCGTTCTAAAAATATATTTCAGAGATGCTGATTTCCTTGATATAGCACCCATATTGTTTTAATTATTCTGTTATAACTTAATGGAATTATATTTCATTGAAAGCCAAATCTTCTACTTGACTTTTGTTTTAAATTTATATTATTATTACTGATATATTTAGAACATTAGTAGAGTTTAAAGAAATCTGACTTTGATCTTTGTAATTCATCTATTTTAGATCTTTATTTTGAAAATGCTTAAAATCATATTTTAGTTTTCTGTTACTATTCTAATTTCATTCAAAATATTTAAATGTATATTCAACAAAATTCAAAACATGTATTTCACTAATGCTGGTATCATTTATAATCACTTTAAAGTTTTAATTTTCATGCTCAGCAAATCTAAAGCATTATAAACATCTTCCCCTTTTTGTTTGGTTGTCCAGCTTTTTAGTTTTTTATTATCATATGCATTTAATAAATTATATATAATGGGTTTATTTTGACATTTTTGTGCACATGTTTAATGACCTTGGTCCTTACTTCACTATCTCTTCTCTTTGCAACTATTTCTCCCCTTTTTCTCTCTCTTCCACCTTCCCTCCCTTTGTGCCTTTCCTGCTTCTTCTTCCTTTCGCTGTCTCTCTGTCTCTCTCTCTCTCTCTGTTAGACACTGAGTTTTACTTGAACCCACATCTCCTCCTTTCGATGTCTGAAGTTCCCATTTTCTTTTTCTTCTTTTCTGGGAAATTTTGTCTTTCATGTCTGCTGCTAATATAATTTTCTGCAACGTTAGTTCTGCCCTTTCTGGCCCTCATAAGTGTCTGAGACCTAGCAATAGCTGCAGGTTTAGCTTCTTCATTCTTTCAACTATCCTTTCATTTCACTAGTTTCCAACCTTCCGAAATCAATGTTCCCATTTTGACCATGTGAACTCCAATCTGTGCTTTACTGACAAGCCAACCTAAGAAGATTCTTAAATATCCCATTTCCTGCAATAAATCATCTTTCTTTTCTCAAAATATTATTCAAGGAATTTTTCTTTATGAACCTGAAAACCCCTTTTTATAGTATTTAAGTTGTTATATAATATTTCTTACTGGTTTAGCACGTTTGCTTTCACGTAAAATGTTCACTTCCATATTAAAGGTGAGAGAAGAATCGGCTTAATATCGTTTTGTATTCCATGTTCCACTCAAAAGGAGATAGATTTAGCTCAGAAACTAACGTTTGAAGAATTTTAAGCCATCTCTAGTTCCTTTTTTACTTTAATGTGGGCATGAATTAAATCTGCACTTCTTCTGACGAGCGAACTACTTGCTGTCTTCTGTTAAAATCTCCAGTCATTTTTGTTTTTATTTGTACTCATCAAACCAAAAACTAAAAAAAAAAGCCTTTTCTTACAAGGGACTCATGTCCATAGCAATGGCTGAAGGGGATGTGTGGGACAGGGCAGAGAGTAGCAGTAGCTGGCGTTCTTTTGTTCTTCCAAGATTGGAAGCTCTTGGTAGACAGGAGAAGCTCTTCCAGGGCTGACATTTAGCAGTTTTCAGACTCCTCAGTTGCAGACAGTCGTGNNNATTCGTGAACCTCTAACGGCTCTCCGGCAAGTCTCCAGGACTGGAGCCCTTACCTTAATGTGACCAATGCAGAGCTTTCTGCGTTAAGGCGCTAGGAATCTGTGACCCACTTAAGCACAGACCAGGTCGCAGCTTCTTTGTCCTTAAGCTCTCTGGAACTCTTTCAGCAAGCTCTTGTGGTTGCCATTGCTACAGCCACCACTCCAAGGTAGCGTAACAACCATTACTCCTGCCGCTAATTCTCCCACTGCTATTGCCTTTGTGGATGTTGCCTCTGTCTCTGCAGCTGGTGCCATCCCTACTCTTCATGTTTCAAGACCAGCCTACTCTATCAATGTTGAAGATAAAAGATAGGCAAGACAGTACAATGTGAAGAAACTTTTTTGGTGGGCTTATGTTTCAGCACCAGCATGGGGGACAGTGCAGAAGGATGTCTCCTGGCCAGCAACAGCCAGTCTATGTAACTAAGAATATAGTGTTTGCACCAATCACAGCACACTTTCATGCACACCACATGCTTTGTTTACGCCCATGGTGGTGAGGTCTGTCTTATACCAGTGAACACTGTCTCTTTGCTGAGCGAGATGATCCTTGATCTTCAAACCTGGCTGGGGGCAGTTCCAAGAGCATTTAAATTGGAATGAGACTTGGAAAAGTTGAGGCAAAACTTTCTTTTTAGTCTGCAACCACTCTCAAACACTCAGAAGCTTAATATTAATTATAAATGTTCAGTTAATAGCTCAGGCTTATTACTAACTAGCTCTTACAACTTAACTAGTTTCTGTTCATCAGTGTACTGCCCAGAGGCTTGTGGCTTTTACTGCTATCCCATTTTGTGTATCCAACTTGTTCTCTATCTGGCTGCCAACCTTCTGACTCAGCCCTTCTTTCTCTCTCTAGTGTTCTTTCTGTCCCAGGCTCTTTTGCCCTATTACTTCCTGCCCAGCTATTAGCCAATCAGCTTTTTATTAACAATGAGAACAATATATACTTACAGTGTACAAAATGATTTTTCCACATCAGAAGGGCAAGAAGTCCATGGTGAGCTGCTGAAATGTAGCACTGCTGGGGTTTTGTCTTTAGGAGCAATGCTTTGGCAGCAAACGGCTGTGGCTTCCTTAGGTCAAATGACTGTCAAATGGCTGTGTTGACTCATATTTCTGAGGACAAGGCAGCTTGGGGTCCAGGATAGAGTCTAACAAAGGTCAATTAATGAACCAAACTACCCCATCTCTAATATTTTTGCTAACTTAAGAAAATAAAGTCAATCCTAAACATTAAAAAAGAGATGGTATTTACAGTAAACAATGCTCATCATAGTGATTGAATCATTTTTTTATTGATTTAAATATGTTTAACTCAGGAGGTAGGCCCTCTCTTCTAAGTCATCACTCTCAAGGCTCTTATGATTGGGAAGGAGGTGGGTGAAAGCCCGTCTTAACATTCATGCCTTCTCCTACTGCCTTGGGCTAGGAAAATGATGCTACTTGCCTAGGCCCAGATGACCTGTGGCATGTCTAGACACAATTATAAATATTCTAAAGAATTGCCCACCTATATCCTCAGTCTCGAGTGCAACCATGGCTTGATTTCTTCCATGTTTTCATGAATGTTTCAGAAGAAAAGTATTAAATATGTATTTTGTCAGCAAGACAGTTTTGAATCTTGCTTTTAATAGCCTATGTTTTTCTAAATTTATATTTAGCCATATACAGTGGATTTTTTGTACTTTTTTTGCATTGTGACTTTATATTTGACAATGCAAAGATAATAATATCCATGTAAATGGTGTATATTCTATGCATCGAAGCACTTTAGGGGTTTTGACAATGTGTCCTTCTTTTATTCTTATGTGACTTTTCAATAGATTGCTTTAAATTAAAAATTAAGATAAACAAATTATTCATATCATTCTTTTTCATAATCACATGTTTTGCTGCAGTGCTGAGTATGGTACCCAGACCCTGGGCATGTTGGACAGCCACTCTGTGTGGAGCTCCATCTCCAGCCCTTTAATCACTTCCTGTGTGGTTGCAGATCCTGCATTATTTTCAAATATCCCTACTTAAAATAACACGGCACTGATACCCTTGTATCTGTCTCTTGTGTCCAAAACCCAAAGTAATTAGGCTGAGATACCTCAAATATCGTACAATCTTTATTCAGTCAGAATCCACTTAATTGTGGTCATTATTTAACTATTCATTTCAGGTTTTTAAAACCAAATGTTCATGCATCTTCTATTACTTTTGTGAGTGAGATTAGGTCACTCTACCTCATTAAATCCACTGTGGCTTAAACACAAATAAATTATGCAGCATACAGCCTTAGAGCCCTGATAAAAAGTAGCAAATGTATGACTCTATCCCTTGTTATCTGTGCCTAAGTGAACTATCTATGTCCTGGTTGGCTTTAAAGTCTAGAATGTTAGGAGTACAAAGCTGTCTTTAATAACTAGTTTGTTTCCATAGAGAAAAAAGTCCAAAATTCTTCATTAATGTTCATTGTTACATTAAAACTAGCTTTGCTCTGGTCTTCTCATCTGTACTTCATTAAGTCACATTCTGTGGTATAATGTTGCAAGTTTTGGAAATGCAGAGACAGTTCAAGAAATTGATTCTATTTGTTCTTTCTGTTCAATAGACCTTTGATCTGAAATGTTCAATGGTGCCTGGCTGCTCCACGCAAGGCACTTTTAAACCATTGTTCGCAGTGTAATAGCCTTGTTATCAGGTTGTGTGAATTAATTCCATCACATTACGAGGAGGAATTTAGGTTCACAGAGCACAGACTAATAGCTGTCTCCTGTTACTGGCCAATTGATTGGGTAACCAGATGACACACCACACTTATAACTCAGCTGTTTTGCAAGGTGGTCTTAATTTCAGCGTTTCATAATAATAATAATAAATTTTGATTTCCCCTGGACACCTTGCCTAATACACTTTGAGAATTTAACAATATATACCGAGAAATGTCACAAAGGCCTAGGCCACCACTCTTGGTAAAGTCCTTGAATCAAAAAAAGAACAAAGAATAAGCCTTCTGCTCAGTGAAAACCCACATATAAACAAAAACGGAAACTACCCACAAACAAAACAGAAATCTCTGTGGCAGGAGGGGACTCAGGAGAATCACTAAGTCCCTCCAGGCAGTTCCTGTCAAACGTTGGGCACAGAGTAGCTTCTGATTTCTTTCCCAGGAAAGAAGGAAGGTTGGGGGAATTGAGCAGGCTGCCCACTCCATCACTCAACTATGGCTGCAAGGAGCAATATTGATTGGCAAAAATGGGTCACACATTACGATGTCTACATCACATATTGTTCATCTTGGCAACGGTGAGGTAGTTAGAAAATTAATTTGAAAGAAATAATTTTAAAATGTCCAAATCAACATTTAAACAAAATTATCATTTGATTAGACGAATTTATTTCCCTTCTTAGTTGAGTTTGTAAATATGAAATCAACTCAGTTTATTTATTTAATCCCTCCTACTTATTTCACAAGATAAAACAAACACACTTTTTCCTGAAAGCAAATTCTTGCTCTTGAGATATCCAACTACAGACAAACTACAAGGTAACTGCTGAGAACAGTTTCCATGATGTTCCTTCTAGAAGTGTTATGGTTGCCCAAACCCATTAGTCTTCTGACACATCCGCATACTTATGAATTACGCCTTGGATGCTGCTAATGCTTCACTCAAATAACTGACCTGCCTTCTAACCATTCTGTTTGATTATTAGTGTGACTTACCCAGCCTGACTCATTTCCCATCCTGTCATGCCACCCTATTCCCTCCCCTCCAACTTACCATGCACCCATCCTGTATGAGACTGCCCAGAAACAATTTGCTCTACTCTTGTGACTAGAGTGAATTGTTCTCAATTTTGTTCTCGCACAGACTGTATCACTCTATAGTGATTGCTAGAAAAAATTACATAAGACTGTTTATGCAGAATGGCTGACTTGCCAAAAGCATCCAAGAAACACAGATGTACATTTGGAGACCCTTATTCACCTAGTCTTTCCAGGGATGCTATCACCCTCTACCATGCATTTCTGTATTATATATACTCTAAACATACATTCCTCAGAGCCAACTTAGCACATCTATAACTTCTTTTCAAGATTAAAATAAAGCCAGGTATGGTGGCTTTAATTAAAGATGCCACACACCTTTAATCCTGGAGACAGAGACAGGCAGATCTCTGTGAGTTCATAGGCCAGCCTGGTCTACAGAGTGAGCTTTAGTACAAACAGGGCTACACAGAGAAACCCTATCTTGAAAACAAAGCAAAAAACCAAATCTATCCCCTGCCCCCAAAGAAATGATGAAAACAAGTAAGGGATTTACAGAGCAACTGTTTCCCTTGTGCTGTTCCATTTCTGTCTGTAAATCTGCTTTAAAGCCGCAGAAGGAATCTCCCCACTTCTTGCCTTTTTCACAGTCATGAAACACTGCCACTAAATGAACCAGTGTTGTCTCTGTGCATTCAGCACTAATAATTCTATTTATGAGCTGCTTGTGTTCAACATTTAGCATTTTCTACACTCTTTGTCGGCCTATGGTTATAATTACATTTTGTGTCTTTGGAAGCTAGAGCCACAACTACTTTTCTTGAATGTTCTTCAATGCTTGGCCTGGTATCCTCCGTGGAGATTCTCTACATTGTGTTTATGCTGCTTGATTTAATTTTGAATCTTCCTAAGACATTGGCGTAACATCAGGCACACAACAGACATGAGCAGAGCCTGCAGACTGTTTAGAAATTCCATCACGTGGCCACCACCCCATCCTAGCATGCTTCTGGCCCAGATGCTGCATACTTCATGGTGTTCTTTGCAGTTTTCTTCCTCTGTCTTTTCTTGTTGTGGTAGTGATTCTCGCTTTGATCCTGGAGTTTATTGAATTTGTGCCTTTCAACCTCTTGAACTTTCTTTCCCTTCACGTCTAGAATGTCCCGGGAACCTACAAGTAGAAGTGCATTCATTCCTTGTCATTTGGTTTGCAGATATCAGGGACTGAAGCAGTTTGACTTGAACTTATTCTCTCCATAAGACAAATGAACAGTTTCATTTAGTGTCATTTGCTTAGAGTAGCTGGCAGACAGGATTGCTTATTTCTGACACAGCAATATGAAATAACTAGAATAAAGGACTCCTACCTACTCCATGCCCCAATACATATATACCTTCCCTGACTCTGTATTCATGGTATCAAGCTTACTCTTACCACAGGGACATCTGTCTGCTTGATTATTTGGACAGTTAGAAGTTTAAAATATTAAACTACTCATATGTGGAACTGTTTACAGACCCTTTTCAGAGGATGGTTTGTCTTACCACATCAATATGTTAGGGCAACTCTGAACTAGGCCATATGAAACTATGGTTCAATAAGGATTATTTTCTAGGTCCACAGGAAAACGGGGCATGATTTTGTCTTTCAACACAGAGCCTATAAATTCTGCTCTTGTTTTCCTGTCCTGATAGCTTTCTTTGGGAACTTTCCCCCTATATTTCTCCATGTTATTCTTTTAAAGAAAAGTATTAATTGGTTTTCTATCGTCTCTGGAAATTTAAGGGCTGGATTTGTGTGTCTTTAGCATCTCATAAAGCTTGTGTTTATCTCAGAGTCTTTATAATGGCTTATAGAAAAAGAACTGAGAGCCCATCAGATAAAGGCATTGGGGCTGGAGATTCAGCTTACTTAGATGCACAAGGTCCTGGGTACAGTCTCTGGTGATAATTATGATGGCACAGAAATGTTTATGAAAATATGTACTTGATATGAATTATAACACACTTGGGTATATGTAGAAGGAATGTGCCAAGATAAAACATTTCAGAGTTTTTTTCCTTCCATAGCTCATTGATACTATCAATTACACCAAACTTTCTCCCTATCTGCCATTTTGTGAATCAGCTTATCTCACTTGGGGCTATATATTGACAATTTATGAACCAGGTGATCTACAGAGACCTGCCAAGTTTAAACAGATGAAGGAGTTGCTTCTTATAACTCTTGGAAATAAAGAGAGCCTTCCTAGGAAGGTCCTTTGCAGGCCCTTCTCACTGGAACAAGCTATTTACATGACTGTCCAACACATTAAATAGAATCACTCAAAAAAATGGTTGGCACCCNCCCCCCCCCCAAAGAATATTCAGTGCCGTCCTGGTTTTTGTTTAAAAGCTAAAGAAGACACAAGGTTTGAGTTGATAACTATTTGGGTCTGTTGTGTTGGTTTCCTGGCTTCAAGTACCTCATCCCTCAGGTGGAGTTTCTAAAGCAATGCATATACAACTGTTTGAATAACACTAAATTGACTACTATGGCAATTTCAAAGTATATGGTGTCTTTTAATAGATTCTCTTCTTAAAAGAAAGTAAAATTTATTCTCTTGATTTCAAAAGCCACCATGAAAGCTACAATATGTTTTTAAGTGACCAATATTTTGTCCTTTGTGCCACCAGCACTAAAATGGTTGTTTTCTTGCTATTGTCATTTTGTGTCTTTGGCTATATTTTGTATAGGGTGGATTAGAACTATGAAGAGTCAATATATGTTGTGGGTACTATTTCTAGTAAAATAGTGTAGAATTCAGAGTGTATTTATTTAAGTGCAAATGCTGTCTCCGTTCTGAGTCACTTAATCAGGATACTTTAATTTCTACCACTGCTGAATTCAGATCATAATATCTGCCCCCTATCTTCCTCTCTGGGAAGCTGGGAGGATTAATTAGATAAAGCACTTAAATCTCCTCATAGAGACGGGGGACATAGAAAGGATGTTATTATTTCTAGGAGAGAATGAAGTGGTGTCTTTTTTATGGACAGTCCACCCTTCTGGTTTTTTTTTTCCTCTTCATTCAGCTGAAGTGCCTATTTGGTGGGTTTTAATTTATCCTGTGAAACCCTTCTCATCTTCAAGTAGTTGTGCTTAGAGAAAAGATTTTCAAGCACTGCCTCTCTGATGATGGGAATTGCACGCAAGTTCCTAATGTCCTGAACAGTATACTGTTTTGTCTTGCTCGAATGTGATCACGGCATTGGTCGAGAAACAAGCTGTGCCTACATTAGAGACTATGACCTTTGCCAGATCTTGAGGTTAGACCCAGTCTCAAGTTCTGCCAGGAAATATGACAATAATTCTTAGTCATTTTAGTGCCGATTCGCAGACACTGGGTGTCTCTGTTTCAAGTTGAGTCCTGTTTTGAATGAAACACATTGTTCAGTCCTGCCCATCTTTAAACAAGAGGCATGAAGGCTTTCCACCCGCTAACAACTGACCTGCTCTTGGTTATGTCGTCTTAGACGTAGTAAGACGGCAAAATGGGAACATGGTCTTTTTTCATTCTGCCTCAAAGCTTCTCATGTTGTTCATATGTAAACTGCCTTCAAGCAATATAATTCCCACATTTCCATCACAGAACCCTCTGATTTTCTCCTAGAATTCTCACTGTGAGTTATAGAGTTAAAATGTGCCCGTTTTAAAACCCATGTGCCCCCCCTTTTGACAGAGTTTTAGTTGGTTTTGCTTTTCAGCTGTAATATTGGACTTGACTTTGCTCCTGTTTAGATAGGTGGTAGCTGCAGTGTTCAGTATGGCAGCCTTTGTGTTTTGATCATTTTACCTGCTCTGTGAAACTCAGAATTATGCCCTCTGTCCAGTGGCATGGAAGCCCTTACAGATGGAGGTGGATGGAGTTGTTCTCAGGAGGCAGTGTGTCTGCATCCTCACGAGGATTTGGGAAGTAGCCACTGTTGGAGACATCATATAGGGTGGTGAGATTGTTCCCAGTGCTTCAAACCAGGCTGAAGTGACTTCACATTTCCCCCATCTTAGAATTAAAGTCACCTGTAAATCTTCACAAGTCAAAAATAAAAGACTTCTTTGAAGGCTGAAATGGGCTATTGAAATAACCTGAGTCTTGTTTTCATATTTATAGGCTCACATTAAAAAGCCGAGGTTTCTTATTTTCCTTATAATCCTGGTAACTAAAGGGAAAAGGAGAGAGGCGGCGTTCCTAACAGACTCATGCCAGACTGGCTCAGTCTGTCAACAGTCCTGAATGTGGAGATGTGGGAAAAGGAGAGGAAACAGAAGGATGCATCATCAGTAGAAGACCAAGACATCTGTAGGCCTGTCTGTCAATGCGGAAACAAGAAGGATGTAAAAGTACTATTAGCACTTGTCATTCATTGACTCAGGCCGTGCCCTGGAATGTCACACTGTCGGCATAAGCATTACACCTTGGCAGAAGTTAGAACAGTAGGTAGAGATGGATGTGGCCTTGAAGAATGGAGAAATAACTGTTATGTTTTCTTTAGCAGTGATATGGCTTTTCAGAGTATTGGCATCTTCAATGACCACCCCATCCTCTAAGATATTATCTGTTTATGATGCCTTCTTTTGAAAAATTCACCGCCAAAAGAGATGCCAATGTTAGCCTAGAATAATCTGAGTTTTAAGATTTTGAACAAAGATTTAATGGGTTTTGAGGAGAGAGAATCCTGGCCTTGAAATGGCAATCTATTCTTAAGAACTGTGGCCCCTCCCACCATAGTCCATCAATCAGATACGGTGAATAGCAGTTAGTCCATTAAGTGTCATGCTTCAGTTTATGTATAAAGAAATAGAAAATAGAAAAGGATATCTTCTTTTTTGAAATAAAAACACTTACAAATATATTTCTAAATGAAAGAAAAAGTGGCAGACTACTTAGATGGTTGTGCTTAGGCTAGGTATGATTTACTCGCATTGATCAGGTTAACCCTTCCGACATCCCTGCTATCGGACCCATTTTACAAACCAAGGAAAGTAATATTCAGAGACCTCCAGTTATGTGTCCAAGGTAATTGTCCTGGTTAGGTTTTAGTGTCAACCTGACGCAACCTAGAGTCACCTGGGAAGAGGGATCATCAGCTGCAGAATTTCTTAATCAGATTGGCGTGTGTCTGTGTCTGAGGGAGATTGTGTTGGCTGATGAACGGGGTGGGAGGGTCCAGTGTACAATGAATGACACTCCCATACCAGGAAGGGAGGTCTGGACTGTGTGAGAAACTTGGTTGGATCTGAGCTAGAGAGGGAGTCGCTTAGCAGCGTTCCTCCATGGTTTCTTCTCATCTTCTTGCTTTGAATTCCTGCTAACTTCCCCCAGGGATGGATCATAATCTGTAAGGATATTATGAAATAGGCCTTTCCTCCCCAAGCTGATTTAGGTCAGGGTATATTATGACTTCAGCAAGCCACAGAAAACACATTAGAATAGCCATACAGTTAGCAACTGGTAAAAATTAGGCTTAAAATAAACGCAGATCATCTTGCAAGAGTAATAACCATATCACTAGGCTATGTTGGACTAGAAAGACATACGAGTCTGCTGTTTGACAAGGGAAACCCTAAGCAGCAGGCTAAAACCAAGAGCATCAGAAAACATCACACTAGTAGGATAAGATATAAGACTCTCAGGATTCTTTTGTGGCAAGAATATTGGTTTAGTAGTGGAGATCTGCACATAGGCCTTAAGTTGGTTCACCTAGACGACAGCAGCCAAATGGATGGAAAACAAAAGGAAAGGCAATAAGCCGTGGTTCCTCCACAGTCCATACGAGCCTGTGGGCACAAGCCTGAGAACCCAGCTTCTTGACGCTGATGTGAAGAAGCACATTCTCTCACAATGGCTAAGTGTGAACGGTGGTGCTTGGGTACAGTACCAGTGTGGACAGTAGCCACCAGGCAGGCCTTTAATAAAATACAG
>LOEQ01000924.1:222721-248959 GCA_001685075.1 Bramus lutescens | reverse complement strand
TCAGTGACGAGCTGGAAATATGCTACTTTCCATTTTAAAAAAAAATCTCACTATTGAGATAAAGAGAAGGGGAAAACTTCTCACTTTATTCCTTTTTTATGCTTTTTGATTGCTGAACTATGCAAAAGTGTTACCTAGCCAAAAATATTTTTAAAGTCTTCTATGAATCCAGTATTCATAAGCTTATGTAACTTTTTCACTCCCAAACTAAAGAAACTTGTTATACATGCAATCCAATAAGGTTACCATCTAGTACATAAATGAATTCTCCTCTCTTTCAGCAGGTTAGAGTTTTAGTAACTTTCTTGAGAATTATCTCTTAAAACTGTTTCTCATTCTTCCGCACTGAGAGAAGAATTTATTAGGATTAGAACTCAACAGATATCACACAGGTGATCACTGGTAGAAAACACATTTGCACCTTCCCTTGTCAGCCTCCAAGCTGCCCTCTTTTTATCCAGGCAATTTGTTCCAAAATGCCGCCCAGGCCAGGGTCTGCATTCCTATTGACATGCCGTCAGTGCTGCCCCCTGCCGATACCTGCTTGAATTGCATTGCAATCGGCCCTCAACGCAACCCAGAGAAAACAATCAGTTCTTGTTGGAGCAGGATCATTTAGGGATATTGATTCCAAATTTGTCATTGCTTTCCATGAAATCTAAACATAGAGTATAAATTGCCACTCACCACATAAAGTTGATGACTTTATATACCCAAATGGTTTGACAATTTGTGATTTCTCCCCCAGGAGGTTTTTTGCTAACATTTTTCAAGGCAAAATATTCAATCCCTGTCTAAAATGATCAAATTTTGCCCTGAAGCAAACTTGTAAATTTTTGCAAAGACTCGTGAAACTTCACAAGGCAAGAGATCAATAATTTCACACAGTTCTGTTCTCACCGTTTTCCTCAGTGTACAAACTGCCAACATGAGAAAGTTTAAGATTTAAGTGGCGAGTAAGAACTCTCTCCCCACCTTTTAAAAATAAAGTAATAGCTTTAAAATAGACGTGACCCATCTGTATTCAAAAGTTTTAGAAAAAAGCAAAAAACTGAGATTAGAAATTTAAAGTTAGTTTTATGCAAACAGTGAAACATGCGTCTCCGCTCTCGTACCAGCCCAATACTTACTGCACTCCGCATAATACTTGGGTTTTTGGACTGCGTGCGTATCTGATGCTGTAACTTTTGCTGCAAGACAGGATTCAAGCATGTACCACCATGATCTTTACACTCCTGTCACAGCAAGGCGTTGGGACACTATGTCCCACCTTGGTAATGCCTTCATGGTTCTGGCTTTATAACTTTATACATAGAAATTAAATCTCAATAAATATGAACCAATACTAAGGCATGTTCTACCATTTTTCCCTGCATCCGAGCTGTAAATGTTTTCTTGCGATCAGCTCTCAGTCTTTTACTCTTCTTGCTGAACTCTATAGGAGAACTCTCTATTTCCAAAGCTTCAACTACACCTTTAAGACGGATAATGTACAGTATCTTTTCCTAATCTTACCCCTTGATCTGACCATCAGCTATTGATTTCTGGCTGTTTACTGGAAATTTCTGCTCTTTGATAATCTATTCTTCTTTATGGTGAACCCTCCATGGTTACCCTAAACCATGCCCTTCTTCTGAATTTTATTTTTTTTTAATAATAGAAGCATACATCCAGGCACCCAGGGCTTGAAAATAGCGTAAGTATGTTCTCAAGATATAGGAGTTAATACCGACGAATGCTGTGGGCTAGGTGCAGCTACATGACTTGGGAGGTTTGCTTGAAGTAACTAATGGTCACCGCAGAGAATTTTGTCAAATCTAACTCTTCAAAAGAAAACAGATAATAATTTTGTGGCAAAATTTATCAATATATTTAACTGCCATAAACTTTTAACTTCCTTGAAGCAGCCGGAGAGTTATAATGAAAATTCCTACTTCCAGACTAGGACTCCTGTGCAGTGGCTGACCTAAACACAATCAGAAAAATAGGTAAATGAAAAAGAAAAGATAGGTTCTGATGTCATACAGCAGTCCTGTGAAAGGTGCGCAAAAGACCCATGCAAATAAAATTAAGCACATGTAAATGCATTCAAAATTTGCTTACATAAAGTTAAAATTGGGCTATTCTCCATTTGGGAATTTTACTTCTAAATCCAATATTATGTGAGAAAATTAAAGAGCAATAGTAATAAAACTAATTAAGTATTATTTTCAATGTACTCTAACAGCGTTTTTCAAATAAAAGAAGTGAAAATTTGAAGCATATCAAAACCCGATTAAGATTTTTACCCTTTAATATTCAATTTATAAGGTCAAAATCCATGTTAACTGTAGGTTAGATAAGTCGTGATATTGAACTCTATTTTGTCCATTTATGGTGCAGAAATGATCATTTCCCTTTCGCTATCTACTTCACCTACATGAGGTAGCTAGCTGGTTTGAATATGAATAGCCTAACACTGAAAGTGGGGAATATATTGATAAAACACTACAGCATAATGCCTACTGAATTCTATCAGGGTTGCCGTGGCCCTACACGCATTTGCTTTTTGAATTAGATGTCTAATATTTTTGTGAAATGTGTATTTCTTTAAACTGAGTAGCTAAATTCATGTTAATATAGTATTGGTTTATTGAACTTCAGATTTCAGCTCAGGCATTACAGAAGAGTTAGGAGCTATATTTAGAGTGAGATCTGCATATTCCATACAGATGGAATCAGTCCATGAATGCATGTTGGTAGCATCCCAGCCAGTCCTAATAAAACTCTATCTGGTGTGTTTGAACAAGACTTACGTTACACATGAAAACTGAAACATCAACCATTATATACCCTTTAAGTGTAGATAAAATAATTTTACATCCGTACAATATTTTTAAATGTTGACTTTAGCAAAAACTTAAAAATCCTCTGCAATTTGAAATGAAAATTCATGATGCACAAAATTATGAAGGAAAACAATGTCTACTCCAAATAACCCATAACTTTTTTGAATAAAATTTTAGTTTTGTGATTTAATCTTTCTCATTTACACTTGCTCAGTGTATTTGAATTCACAGTGTTTCTGCATGCGGTATAACATTTAAGCTGCACAGTGCCCTCCCTTTGTGGAAAGTGCTAACATTGCATGTTTAAGGACAGGAGGAAGTCCCATGGAAACAATTGGCTATTTTCATGATCATAGCCAGGAACAATGGTAAAATAAAGGCTGGAGATCCGAGCTCCCAATGCCAGTCCAGAGTTCTCTTGGGCAGACCTTGATATGCTATGCCAAATGCTGAGAAAATCTTCATTGCCCTCTCATGTACACGGAGAGGGTGCCTGACAGAGCCACAGATACGACAAGCTTTTAACTTCTCTGTACTGAATATTTTATCTGAGCATAGTATAATCAGAGTGCAAAATCTGCTTGTATCTGTTGCCTACTGTGAGTACATGCATGTGTACGTGCGGGAAATAAGTGACTAAAGGATAAAAATGTACTTCTTCCTTTGGTTTTCTATTGCACAAAGATTTTTAGACAAAATTGGGAGGCAAAAAAAGGGGAAAATCTCAATGGCCACACAGAAATCAGAGCCTATAGGGAAATGACTTGACCTCATTAGTTTATTTACTTCCTGATTCCCCTTTTCTTTGACTGATGGCAGTGACTGAATCCAGGTCGGGGACATGTAAAGCACACACTCTTTCTCTGACCTATATCACTTACCATTTGATCTAAGTGTTTGCAAGTGGAGTAAGAAACTAAACAAATGTATACTATGTATACCTCTAGATATAACTCACAAGTCTACTCTATAGCATTGGCTGCTGTCTGGTCCTTTATGATCCTATAGATATTTTTAAAAACTCTAATGGTGCCCTATTCCATTCAATTGACTTTCCTGTTTTTACAAGCAAGGGGTTGTTGTATCAATGTTTCAACTTGCAAGCACAAGTGCTTGAGTTCCTACTTTTCCCTGCCGCTTCTTGAGCTCACACACCCTTGCACACACGGTGTGAAGGCTCTTTGCATTTGATGAAAGGCATGAAGAACCAGGCGCAATGCAATTCACAAGGGAAAAGGTGCCACGTGACTCAGCTGTACATCAATCACCCTCGGATGGTGACAGAAGGTGTCATTGCAGGCAACAGGTCACTGAGAGAGTGGCACTCATATGGATGCACACTCAGTGATATCTTATGCACATTCCACACCTCCTAAGGCCAACTGAACATGTTTCCTCTGGAATCACGCACACAATATGCAGAATGGCTATGCAGGAAAAAAATCCATGGCAACCGCACATGCAGGGCTTGGAGATCTTATCTGAAAAGGAAATAAGTTTACCTTTCTTCAGATTTAACTTTCTAAAAGACGCAATTCTTTAGATATATTTGGTTCAAACTTGAAAATGAGTGTTTCATGATTTCTTGAGAAGTATCTTTTCTTGAGGCTCTCCAAATAACCTAAAGGCTATTCATTCTTCCGTTTAGAATCCTTGGGGATATTTTTCTGTGCTGTGTACATTTTCATCCAAAGGAATATTTTCTTCTCATTCCCTTATATACCCTGGGACATTTTTCTTCCACTGCAGACCTTAGAGGACTGTTTAAGACCCTAGCCACTCCATCTTACCCTTACTTTCACCCAAAGGGCAATCCCTAAGATCTTGACACAAATACTGATAAATTCATGGAATTATTAAAGCTGCTATCTCAGCAGAAGAGGGTCGCTGCTGCCTTTGTTCTCGGGGGAATACATATTTCACCCAGTAGCAAGACACCCAAGTGGGGCTACAATCAGAAGTCTCTGAAATGCCTTTAAGCTAAACATCTTTGAACATAAGCCTTTGTTGTTGAGTGAAGGATCATCTCGATACATGGCACACAAGCCTGTTTTATTATTATTTCTCTGCACCTTTAGTGAAACAGCATCAAGCTTGTCACTGCTGATGGTGAGTGAGGTTCAACGATCTGTCAGCATTCACCGCCGATGAAGATAGTGAGAGAAGCCCAACGCTCTGTAGAGAAGGCTCAGGAGAGAGCCAGAGTGTTTGCAAAAGAGCATTTTTATATGTTTTCTTGTGACAGCGCTAGTTTAACAGAAAATAGTTGGAGTGTGCCAAAAGGAGGGGGGATGAAAGATACTGGTAGTAAGTTAGGCTAGCATGATATGATGGATCTGGGCTATGACAAACCGAATTGGAACAAAGCTTCCCTGGGGAGCAACTATACCAGGTTTGCTGAATTGTATTCCTTGATTTCTTACTGTGCAACAGTGCTTTTTACTGTTAGATTGACTAGGCTTCCGAATATTTTTGAAATTGTACAAATCAAAATCCATGTAGCTTAAAAATGAAGGATGTAAAAGGTTTAGGAGTTTGATGTATTGAAAGGCATTCTGTATTCCCTCATGTGAGTATTAAATATACACTTTGTCTGTTTGATGAATTTTAAATCCTTGTGGAAGGCAGTACACACGAAAGCAGTTTATGAGGTTGGAAACCCTAGTTGGAAAGGGCACAGGCTGCAGCTTATCAAAGCTTCTTCCCTCTGACACCACCCAATTGTGTCTGGCACTGCAGTAGACCACATATGTAGATTCATGCCTGTTCTGTGTTGTACACAAGACCCATTTGATTTTTTTTAATCTAATGTCCTCCTAACACATGTATATTGTTCACTGCCTGTCCTGCCAATCCTCCCTCAGTGATCCACACACAACAATGTCAAGTCAAATGACAAATAATAAAAAAGGAGGGATCAAAAATAATTTCATATCCAGCAAATTTGGTGGATTTTCATATTTCACAGGACACCAAATAACTCAACAAATCTGATTGCATAAAATGCCATTATAAGAAATTTTTAGCAGAAAGTTAAAGGAACAGATGCCACCCTTTTCTCAGATAATTACAGGTATTTGGGGCTTCAAAGGCATCAAGATTTAGAGTCCCTGTCTTCACGGAGCAATCAGTTTTAATAATTAACGACATCGTTAGACTGTAATATAATGAGGGCTAAGTAACAGACAAGCTCCAAACAGATGCAGGTCACCAGTCAGCTCTGCCTCAGCTTCATGATTTTCCCCAATTCCATGGGAGCAATGGGAGAGAAAGAGGATGGGAAAGAGGGGGTCACTGAGGTTTAGAAAGTGGAGCACCACCCACTGCAGACCAAGAGGCAAATAATACAGCTGGACTCAGAAGTGTCAACGCTCTAAACCACACACTGAAACGCTGATGGTAGTGCAAAGGCATAAAGTACAGTGATAACTGTCCCTAGAATTTTGGGGTTCGTATCTGAAAACATGGAAACTGCTATTCACCTGGAGCATGCTGACGCATGCAAAATATGAGGCGGTATTGGCAGATCCTTTAGACATTCAATAGAAACCTGTAATCTGGATCCTCACCTGAAACCTCTTGTTTACATACATACATTGAAAAGTTGTGCCCTAGCCCACACTGCGTGCCACCATCTCCCTACCCCAGAACCAAGTAAACAACACAGATACAGTGTAGAGGGACCTTTGAGTCTGAACATGGAAAGCATAACTTCCTGGGAAATCATAAGACTGAGACAGTTTTAAGAGGAGAGAGCAAGTTAGATTGAAACTTGAACAGGCATAGAAGTGGAAAAAGCAGCTTATCAGGGAGGAGGTCACAGTACCGTGGTGGTAGCAGGTAGGATGACAGAGAATGTAGCTATTGGCAAAGACTAAATAAGGTTTGTCTGAAAGTCCTTGGTTGGGAAGTGAGGAAGCTGCTGGAGTCTGAGAAGGATGCAAGGAGATTGTCAGTGAGAAGATGGCATCTGGAT
This sequence comes from Bramus lutescens, assembly GCA_001685075.1. Taxonomy (NCBI): domain Eukaryota; kingdom Metazoa; phylum Chordata; class Mammalia; order Rodentia; family Cricetidae; genus Bramus; species Bramus lutescens. The sequence goes on along the minus strand of LOEQ01000924.1, from coordinate 242,155 downwards.
ATTCTTTTGTGCCTTGAAAGGAACACTGAGTAGAGTAGACTTCCTGAAGTCCAAGTTATGTAAAGCAGTGAATTGTTAAGGAGAATGGTATATGTGCTTTAACTGGGGTGTGCTGATTTGAATCCAAATTGTCTAGATTTGACCTCTATTCCTCCAGGTCTATGCTCTTTATCGCCTACCTTCCTTCTCACCTAGGGCTGAGACTATCACACAAAACAGGAAATTCTTAGCCTGGCCATGAGGGCACACACCTAGTCCCAGCACTTGGAAGATGGACAGGAAGATCTCTGAGTTCTAGATCAGTCGGGTCTGCAAAGTGAGTTCTGGGACATCCAGGACTAACCAGAGAAACCCTGTCTTCAAAATCCAAAAACCCCAAACCACTCCATCCCCCAAAAGAGTAAATTCTTAGCAAAGAGTTCTATTGTCTTTAAGTTCGCACCTAGATACTAGACAAGTTTAATCAGCAAGTTAGGTTTGATAGATCCAACATATTGTAAATTTTCTGAATATAAACATTTTAAGAGCTGGTGAAATTTTAGACACTTTGGAAAGCTGCAAATGCTTCTCCAAAAAAGCCTCTGATTCTTGGTAGTGTTTGTTGATATCTGTATCACTACCACCAAATCAATGAGAATGAGAATGAGTGGGAGCACTACTAGTTGAGCTTTTCTGCCTTAAAGGAACATTCTATTCTTATTTTCAATATAGTTGCTTGTGCTTTGTACAGATTGGTCAATATCATCTGATATGCGGGGTGGGTTTTAACTTCTAGCTTATAATTTATAATATTATAAAATGAAATATTAAGATAAATTTAAGAAGTTTCATTTAAGTATTACTACTGACTTTTAATGTTCGTTTATTTACCAATAAAATTCATGTACAGTACAAGAAAATGTCATATTGCTCAATTATCCTGATCCATTTACACCTTAAACTAAAGAAATAATAGGCATGCCACTCTAATCTTCATTTACTCTTGATTTGTATTCTCTCTGGTTTGGTTTTATTTATGTGTAAACATGCCTAGTTCAAAACTTGTTAGTAGCAACACTAGTAATATCATTTATATACTTCACCTTGTCCGTTTTAAATGGATTGTTCTATTTATAGAGTAACAGCCTGTAAAATTAAATTAAAAATTTTAATAGAAAAGGCAGCCCTTTTAAAATTATTATGATAGAAAGAAGGGTAATTTTTTCATAAATCATTTCTGAAGCAACTTTTTACAAAGTCTTTTTAGCTCTAAAACTTTAAAATAATCATTGATTTTTTTAAAAAAATAATTATTTATGCAAAATAATTTATGACAGATTTTGCAGTATGTGAAAATGTATTCTTATAATAGGAATTTTATAAGACCATTAATTTTAGCAGTGCTAGGAAACATAAATATAATTTAGGAGCTATTTTGTTGATTGTGTCTAGAAATATATATTGACCCCATTAGTTTTAAGTGATAACATTACTAAGCCAAAATATTAATCCCACAGTATAAGAATTGCTAGCTTTAACTGTTTTTCTGCAAACCCTTTGTCAGTATTCATATTTCACTTCGTTTATCATGCATAAATATAAATGTAAATTTTAAATTGATCATCTTAGAATTCATTTTTAAAAAAAAAATCAAAATAACACTCTGAGGATCCCCAATTGCTAATCTTTTCTTCCAGTCACTTTGTTATGTGTCTGAGGCATGACAAGGTTGACAACCTTCTGGACACCATTTTATTAATCCAGGTGATGTGCCTGTATTTAGAATGGCCCCATCATCCAGCGCTCATTCACAGAGTTGTATACTAATCAAGGAAGGCTGTCAAGGAGAGCAAACAATCACTGCAAAACAATGACAAACTGTTTGTTTCTACTAAGTGTCTGATAGAATCCCACATATTTTTGTTGTTGTTTTGTTTTGTTTTTTCAAGACAGGGTTTCTCTGTAGCTTTGGAACTTGTGCTGGAACTAGCCCTTGTAGACCAGGCTGGCCTTGAACTCTCAGAGATCCACCTGTCTCTGCCTCCCGAGTGTTGGGATTAAAGGTATGTGGTACCACTGCCTGGTTGAGTCCCAAATTTTTAAAGTGGATTAATGTGCTTCATTCTCATAACATGGGAATTATTTAAAATGTTTTCAGAAGTTTCTTAACTAGTTTTCCAACTCATATATTAATATGTAACATGAGCTTTTCATATACATTCTTGTCTTGAGACTTACAGATGTTTATATGCCCACTTGATAAAGATGAGGCCGAAAACATACCCATTTGACACAACTAAGAATTTGTGTTATTTCTATTTTGGCACACAGTACATTAATAATGGTTTCAAAGCTTTCAACCACACTGACTGACAGGCTGTGTTAATTCAGTGTGCACTTGATAAAATGAAGAAGCTGAACCATTTTCAGATTATGAGTTTCAAGGCTGGTTGTTCTGGAAATGAAGTATAAGGAACATTCCTGTTCAGAACATAAATACTGGAAAGATAATTTGATAATGGTTCACTTATATTTAAATTTGAGTTTTGATTGTTTTTGGTGACCTGTACCTCATATAAAAAGTTCAGAGTATCATATTTTGTTGTTGTCTATTCAGGTTTGAAAAATACATATTTAAAACAGAGATAAAGGCCAAATAAGTAATCTGTTCAGATTAATGTGTGAAAAGGGCAGATTTCAGACAAATTCATGCGACCTCTGGACACTTGCTAACCTCTTTCTTTAAAGTTCCTCTTGTGTTTTCACGTTGACAAATTATCACCCATCTTAAGTCTTCCTATTGTGACAACTGAATTTCTTCAACATACACCCTAAAGATCCTATGACAGTCTTCTGCAGTTGTCACCCCCTTTCATCCCAGCATTTAAAGAATGATCTGAACAAGTTAGTTTTTAAACTTAACACAATTTTATTCTACTAAGTGCCCCAACTGGGGAAATATTATCCCATGAACTTCTTGATGCTTCTGAAGCTTAGATATTTTAAAGATTGATATTTAACTTCCTATACATATACTCCTCTCCAGTTGAACAGTAGATAGGATATTAATTTGAATAATACTAGTTGCTATGACAAATCAAACCAAAAGCAGGCAATAGCTCCAACATGACATCCTCTCATGTCCTGTCCAGCATCAAAATAGCTGTCAGGTTGGTTCCTTGTGGATTGTAGGTTAGAAACCTGGACATTTATCTTCTCATGGAGCAAGCATCTTCATCATGTATCCTCTAGGTCAACCATGCTCATCTGCCTCAATCCAATCAAATCACAGTGAGTAGTTCCAATCAAATCACAGTGAGTAGTGCCACCATTTGACTGGATTGGCACCCAGCACCTCTGCTTAAGTCTGAAAGGCAAGAATTCATTGTTAGAAAGCAATCCCAGAGGAAAAAGAAATGCATTCTCCAGGGCTCAGCAGCTCCCTAGACAATGTATCACGGGCTGCAAACCACATTAACTATGTAGGCAGTCAGCTGGCATTTTCCAAATTATTGACAAACTTTTAAAAATATCAGTAATGAACCAGGAGAACCCTGACTTGCTACACTGGGTACGAATTTGGAAGGGTCAGCTCTCTTAACATGCAACCTATGCTTCTGTTCACTGAATTGTTACTTTTAGCCTACAGCTCTGCACTACTTTTGAACAAGAAATATCTGCTTGGAGGGAAACCAAGGAAAATCTTAATTGAAAACCAAGTTAATGAGAATAACTTTAATCATAATAAAATAATAGCCAGCAATTCTAAGCTATATACTAAATATATTGGCTTAGTTAATAGTCAGTGTGATGTTAAATAAATTTAAACTCTACAAGATGGGGAAGTGAGGTACAGGGCGATAAATACCCAACATCATGAGATAAAAATGTATCAAATCTTGATTCATCTCTAGAGGTCTGTCATACTATCGTATTCCTCATAAAAGACAGAAAATGCTGTCTGAAAAAAAAGGAGGGGACAGCCATTTCTATCCTGAATGAAAGAAATGTCCCCTCATTTACTTGGTTTCGATTACATGGTCCATACATGTGTATGATTCATTCACTCCATGCAGAGCCCAGGCTCCTGTTCCCTTCTCTGTAGAACATTTCCCATCTTTCTGTGTCCACGGTCCCAGAAAGGAACAGATTGGAGAGACCTGCCATCTCCAAGAGTACAGAAATCTGCTTTAAGGTGGGAAGTCATCTAATCTCGCCCGAAAGGAGAATCTAAAATAAAAGACAAAAGACCGGGCTTGAGAAAAAGGCTACAGCCAGTGCACATGCCCTGTCAGGGTTCATGAAGGTTGTGAGACTTCCCTGGTCCTTAGTATAAATGGGCAGGATCCTGGCGGGGGAGTCCAGAGATTTCCAGAGAAGGGTGGAGGGAATCAGAATTACAGTAGATAAGGACAGGATCTGTCACCAGTGGCTGTGATAGCAGGCAAGTTTAGGAATTAGTAAGAGTTACATCTTTATACATTTTACTTTAGAACCTATTTTTGCATATATTTTTAATTCTATGTAACCATCTGGTCGGGCCTGGAACTCCAGGATTTGTTACAATACTAGTGTTTATCTAGGGAACTACTCATACAGTCCCTGGGAAATGAATGCTGGGGTCTGGGAACAAAGTTTGAGGAGGAATTTCCAATCAAATGCCACTTACCAAAAGCTCAGAAGCATATCTCGTGCCTTCTCTGCATCTCTAACACCCCATACAGATCTTCACCCTATCCTGACCTATCTGTCTTCAAAATAATCGACCATCTCTAGTGCTTATGTCACTTCCTGTCTCTAGTCACTCATGCAGAGAACATCTCACTTTTTTTTTCAAATCAAGGAAAGAGACCCTTGGAGGACATGAGGGGGTTTTTCAATTCTCTAAGGAACCACCTCTGATAGTGACTGCTCTTCTCTGTCAATCACACACTGCTTCCCATGGCATCATGGCTGTCTGTAATTTACGTTGTTGCTGTATGCAGTGTAAGCTGACAAGGGGGGCACAGTGAAGAGCTCAGAGGGCAGCTCTTGCCTTAGGATTCATCTGACACCTGTGTTTACAAGAAAGGAAACAGCTTTAGCAGCACATTACTGGGAAGTGCGGAGGTGAATGGTTATTGAAAGGTGACTTTTCAATGTCATATATGACACTGAAGCCAACATGCCTCCAGCGCTGCTACCCTAAGAGTATCAATGCAAGCAGAAGCAGTCTGGAGTATGTTGTCTCGAGAATCCTTTGAATAAAGAGTTACGCTTCAGTGAAAACCCATATAAATCTCAGAGACTTTTAATCTATATGTTGGCAGTCTCAGTATCTTGATTTTAATAGAATATTCATTTCGCACTTACGTTACCTCCTGGTTTTTCCTCTATGTGAACAATTATATTATATATCAAAAAAGCGGTGTCCAAAGTGAAAAGGGAAGAAAAGGTCTCTTCTGGGAGAATCTTTAGGAAGAGGAAACAGACAAGCCTGCCTATATCAAATGATTCTGATGGTTATTGTAACACAATAGCAAATTACAATAGCAAATGAGAGAACTTGGATCCAAGTATGGCTGGAGAAGCTTCAACACCAAATTGACAGACTGGGCCATGGCTGAGTTGCTGGTGGAGTCAGATGCTCTCATGCCTTGGAGAGAGTGTCGAGCTTGAGCAATCCTCTGGAGTCCGAGGGTGCTGAGTAGGCTGCTCTCTCTAGATCTTCATCTTTCCACAGCAGGGTCAGCGCAGGTACCTTGTTAACTGCCAGATCAGTAGCTGGTTTCTGCTCCCTTGCAGAGAACACTTTCTTTTAATCAAAGGACTAAACTCTATACAATGTCGAATTCTAAATTCTCTATGTAGCCACCTTTGACTTCATGAAGATTTCGTAAGAGTCAAGATAAAATAAATCACTTAATCTCGGTTCCAATGTTACTAGGTGCAATTGGCATTCCAGTGCTACCACTGTTTAGAGCATTTCTCCACATTCTTATTTTGTGTGCTCGCTAGTTTTGCGTCAACCTGACACAAGCTAGAGTTATCAGAGGTGGGAGCTTCCATTGAGAAAATACTTCCTTAAGATCTGGCTGTAGGCAGGCCAATAGGACATTTCTTAATTAGTGATTGATGGGAGAGGGCCCAGCCCATTCTCCTGTCTCCGAGTTCCTGCCCTGCTTGAGTTTATGTACTGACTTTCTTTCATTTCTGCCCATGTGGAAGCATAAGCTGAATAAACTCTTTCCTCCCCAACTTGTTTTTGGTTATAGTGTTTCATTATAGCAGTATTAAGCCTAACCAACACATACAGCTTTAAAGATCACATATTTTAACTAATAAGTTATATTTTTCTGCATTACAAGTATAATCTTCATATGTGGGAGTTTCTTAGTGGCCTTCCTATTCCCTGACATAGATTCACTTTCCAAGGAATAAGGGGAAGTAACTACTGTGGTTCCACATAGCCTTTTAATACCGCACTGTCCTATGAATTCCTAAACTGGTCCTTCACTGTCTACTATGACTTTCTATATTCCAGCGTCAGTAAAAAGGTAATGTTAGGACTACCCCTCAAATGCCTATAATCCCTAGTTAGCTCTTCTAATAAAGGGGCTCTTTATCATCCTCTTAGTACACCATGGCACTGATAGCACTTTGTTTTACCTTATCATTATAACATAGTCTTTGAGAATTTCCACTTGTATCATTACAAGATGATTATGACAGCTTCACTAAGCCTCATTCATGTGAATGAAGAAATTAGTGCCATAAAAATTCCTAATAATTATTTTCCAAGACATGTTGGTACTTTTCAAACTTAAACTCATTATGCCGATTTGAATCTCACTTCAGCAAATCCATGCAAACTGAGTGTTCTTATTAATGTCAGTCTCATACCACATTTAGGTAAAGATTTAATCTGAAAAGAAATGTGTTAATAAAACCCACATGCATGACTTAAATCTCTTCACATATGTGACAATAGAGTACATGGATATCACACTTGGAAAAAAATTAAAATAGTGTCTAGTTTAATAAAGAATCAAAATAATTCGATACTAAATAGTACATCAGAAACTCTATTAGTTGTTGTCATGAAGCAACTTACCTAACATTCCAACAAGAACTTTTGCTGGTATTTTTCAAGTTGCTAATTAATTAGTAAAAGATGCTATTTGGTAACACTCAGTCATACATTTGGGGTACAGCGTGAAGCTTTGGTGGATATACCAGACGGACTCTAAACTTCTTACTCTTAGCATTAACACCCTAGTAGGCCAGTCATATTTCCAGCACTGGATCCCTCCTTCCACTGTATTTATCACCAGAACCAAAAGCATGAAAGAATCATGCTTGTGAATGATATGATGAGAGATAGGAGCCAATAAGTTTTAATATTCTTTTGAGATTTGCAAATAAAAATTTATAAAATATAAAATTTTATTTAATTAACTTATTATTATAAGAAACATTTGAACAAATGCATACTTCAATAATTAAAAGCAGAATGCAAAATAATTTTTAGGAATCTAGAGCTGCTGAATAAAACCTCTCCATTCTTAATTTTTTTTTGTTCATGTTATAATTTTCCAAGGACTGAGATTTTCTTCTTCAAATAACAAGAGGTAGCATGTAGTCTTGGTATGGAAGCCTGCTACACATGCCTTGCATGTGCCCAAGTGAGTATGTATATACTTTAACACAATACCTATTGAAGATATCTTGCTGTAAGCATGAGTTATTATATGAATTACTACTGAGTTACCTTTGATGATCACTGTGGTGAGGGAGATAACCGATTCCAATATTGAATTTCTCCAAATGTCTGTAGAGTTTCTTATCTATTTCTTTCCAATCCTTGTGCCTTGATGTGAGTCACTTTCTTTCCTCCTACTGTTTTTCATGTTGAGGAAACTACTTCCTTAAAATTATACCTAAGCTAAATATTTAAAGTCTTTGACTTAAGATCTCTTTAGAGTTTTTATTTAAGAAATCCATGTGTTTTCCATAGACTTGTAACTCAAGAGCACTGAAGGTTGTGTTTAAAAACTTGCAGTGACTTAAAATAGGTCCAATAGTTTACTTTCCTGGGGAATATTTGTGTGATATTTGGAAAGAATCATATTGGGAAGTCATTTAAATCACATTGGGGAAAGCAGAATTGTTACTATCCTTCAGGCAAAAATTAATCAAGAAAGTCTCCTTTATTCTTTACATGGCACTAAAAACCTATAAAACCCTTGCAGATACATTAACAAGGTATTTCTTTTCTTGTACAATGGTATTTAATAGGATTAGTTAATAAAATATATGGGATTATAAAGAACAGATTGTTAAACTTTGTAAAAAAATAATTCTTACAGGAATGGAATTTGAACTGCTTAGGGGCAGACAGTCAGGATTTTAAAAATACAAAAAGTATTAGCCCAGTATCTATTTAGAAGATAAGAAGATTTCTTGTGCTGCAGAGGTGCATAGTTTAAACTCTTAAACAATGAGTTAATGTTCTAAAAGATTAAAATGAAGCAGAAATGAATCATGTGTGGCCTTAGGGATACATAGTTAGTTAATAAACCTTAACATTATGTAACCATATATTGACATTCAGCAAACTGTTATACATGTGAGCTGAAGTTCTCTCTTAAGTATTCATTTTGGTATCCATACAAGATCTTAAAAGTGTGTTAGGATGATGGCTCAACCAAAACACAGTTTAAACTCTCTTGACTTACCACATTCTTACAAGTGTTATCAGGTGGGGATTCTTAGACGAGCAGCTCTCTAGAGTCTAGGCAATGACAAGGAATCCTTTGCATCTGTGACTTTGCTTGTCCATACCTGGTAGGTGCAAGGGCCACATGCAGTCAAGAGACAGAACTTCTCCAATGTCTTTTTCTAGAAATGACAGTCACCCGGTACCACTACGCTCCCTTGACTAGAACCTTAACATGAAGAATAAGGAAGCCAGTTGTGTACAATTTAGAAAAGTTATTACAGAGTTCTCAGGTGTTATATATAAGGTATATCTACCAGAGAATTACCCAATTAATGAAGCAATAGTGCCATTGCTTTGATGTAGTCACTACATGATAAATACCTTTCACGTGGTCATGTGTTTGACTGTAAATAGGTCCAAGAGTGACGTCCTAACATGAACTCTAAGGCAATGCACTTTAATATCAATTGTGGGCTACTTTAAGAGAATTTAACAAAATTCTAAATTGGTATATTTTAATGAGGCAAATATTGATAAGATATTCCTGATGCATCAAATGTAGTAATCACAAATGTAGTGCATATATGTATACACAGAAATATCTATTTATCTATCTATCTATCTATAGATCTATATACATCTATGAAAAGATATGCAAGTGCTAAGTCTCTGCTTATGGATATACATTATCTATCTATCTATCTATCTATCGCAGAGACTTAGCACTTGCATATCTTTTTACGATTTTTACTACATTATCGATTTCTTGTTCACTGTCTCTACAATATTTTGAGGATAGGATAACAAATGGAGCCTCCCTTACTTTTTTTTTACCAACTTCATTGATTTATCACTTCCTTAAAGATGACAATATTATTAATAAATAAGGTAGCAATGGGTATAAAAGTCATTTCTATATGTAAGAAAAATCGCTTGGTATGGGGGATAAGATACTTCCATCAACACTTTAACTCTTTTTAATTCCTCTATCCTTACAGCCCATATCAGGAAATTTTTAATGACAAAATAATTCCATAACAAAAATTGGTTAATGAGAATTTAATGTTATTGGAGTTGCTAGTTCAATGCTGTTGTAAATTTAATGATTATACATGTAACCTATACACATAAAAATATATATTCAAATACATTACTATATACCTATGTATGTACTGATAAATAGGAAAATGCATGTATATAATAATTTTTAAAGGGTTGAGATGGTAAATGTGATACCATTTGATTAATCTAATTATGTGTGAAATAGACTATCTAAGTTTAAGAAGGTGAGACCTTTTATGTCCAAACAAGTCTTTTTAACTTTAGACCTTGAGATGTACAAGAAGAAAGGCATTAAATGTGTTTTAAAGCTTGTTATCCTCTCTCGTTGGATCTACTAAATAGATAAATAACCTTTTCTCTACGTGTTAAATTATCAACTACAGTGAATGTCAGGTGCATGCGAAGCTTTTAATTCTTCTTGCCTATTCATCTCTTTCCCCTTTCTGTGTGGTTTGTATTTCCTATCTCATTTCCACCATGATTTAGCCCCGCTGCCATGGTTGCTGCAAGTTATTGTTGCTGAGTGCCTCCAATGCAGCATGCTTTCCAGTATGACTTTTTTCTCAAAGTTATTTTTTTTGTTAAACTTTCACAGGAAAAATGATAGCTAGGTATAAATAATACTTCTTGCTCTGACTAAAAATAATTCAGACACTTTTTATCCTTTTTGAAAATTTCAGTCCAATGTGGTGTGAAATTCTGGGCTGAAAATCTGTATTTCTGGTGAAAATACTTATTTAACACAGAAAATGTGGAAGTTGGAAAGTAGTTCTGCTTTATGGTCTTTTCTGACAAGTACTACCTGGAAGAATCAGAAAATTAGTAACTCTGAATGTCCAGACAACTCTAAATTCTCTCAGGCAAAGAAATTCCAACCCCTCCGCAGGAGATAGCTGGACTCAAGACAGTTCTGTATTCTCATAAAATGTCTTCTGTCAAAGAAAATACTTAACTGTGTAAATCATGAACTTGACCATGAGTAAACTCTTATGGTTTTATAATCTAAGCATTTTAAATTGGGTAGGATAAACATAATGGCTACCATACTCAAGGATAATACTTGATAATACTCAAGGTAATAATATTACCTTGTAGACACATATAAAATTATAATGTTAAATACACACATCCACAGGATGCTACGATTATTTTCTTATTCCCAGAATGTAGTCTTAACTCATTCAAGTAGACTGTGTTAAAAATACGCACCCAAAATAGTGCTTATTGGGCTTTGCCACTAAATCAAGAATATGATTTATCTTGTTTAAACCATATAAAATTTTAAATTTCATGAGTACAAAATGGGCAAATATATCACTTAAGTCTTTACGAAGCATATTCTTTCTTAACTATAAATTTAACAAAGCAGTGAGAAAATACCCAAAAATGCTTGGTTATGCCAAATATGAGACACATCAATATTCTTTTTACAGTCTTTCAATTGTCAAGGTACTCGGTTAAAAAAAAATAACCCCCAATATGAAGGAAGGAGTAGAATGTTAGCACTTCAGGAGAAAATGGTCCTTCTATACAAATGGAATTTGAGCAACTGTTATAAACAAATTAAGGGTAATTTAAAATATATAAATATCATTTAGTGCCAAGAGAATGCCAATCAAATAAAACCAGTTGACACTCTCTTTAAGACATACTCTCCATAAGTTTATTTTATTATAAAAAAACAATTTGCCAAAATTGAATTTTTAACTAAGATTTGTTTTTAATTTTTTGGGAAAAACAATTTTTTAAACACCTGTTTCATCATCATTTCATTCAAATCTGTTGGAACAGCCTCAGAAATATTGGGCACACTGTGGATCTCTTATATAAGGATGCATTGCTTCTAGCCAAGTCAAAAATGCTAAATTTTAGTAAGGAAAGGCTTTCGTGTCTTTTCAAAAAAAAAAGTGTAAGGAAGACAGAGAATCTTTCTGAGGTTTATGGGCAGTCGCTGAACAGAAGGGTGACTATGACAGTGTTCAACTGAGAGGCAATGGGACAAGCTGCTCTTTATTGTAGAGGAAGTGCAAACACTCACCTGCTCAGATCATGGAGTTGAGACCAGGTGGACATCTGCATTCGAATATTCCTCTGCCTTTACTGTTTGTTTATAAGTGCATTTAATCAATGCAAGCCACTGAAAACATTATCTGAAAATATGTTAATAAGGTCAGGTATCAGTTGGGTATGGAGAACAAAGCAAAGAGCATGCACAAATTCTTCTGCGTGGTTCCTGCCATCTGACCTAGTGCCTTGCAAACACTCCAAGGTATTATTCATCTATCTCGTTACTACTTAGGAATAGGAATAGATACTCTAGACAAATGTGAATACTCTACTGCCTCCTCCTCAGGATCTTGGATTTGTTTTTATGAGTGGAAACAATATCTCACAAGTTTACTGATCATATCTATGTTAGTTTTCTACTGCCTTACAGCAAATTCAGCAGAACTCTGAAATCTAAAATGACTCACAGCCGTCATCTCAGTTTCCAGGTGCTTGAGTCAAGGCACTGAGCTTCTGGGGCCCTCCCTGAGGATTCTTTGAGGCTTTAGCCAATATAATAGGAGGACTGCCATCTCTCCTGAGCATTCTCTTGATAATCAGGGCACTGAAAGACCCTGGAGTTGTAGACTGGGTTCCAAGGCCAACAAATGAATCTCTCAGAAAGATAATGATCCGTTTTTTAAAATGTGTTTCTTTAGTGGGGTAGTGGTGGCAGACACATTTAATCCCAGCATTTGGGAGACAGAGGCAGGCAGATGCGTGAGTTCGAAGCCATCCTGGTCTACAGGCTCTAGCTCCAGGACCGGCAGTGTTTCTTTAAAAGTCATTTGGTTGGTTAAGGCCTCTGTATGATAACCTACTTTTTGGTGGACTTAACAACAATGCATTTGGCATCTTCGTTTCGTGTACAGTGTCTCTTCACTGACTACATGAGTGATATTCAGCAAGCTGCAGGCCCTGTCTGCTGTGAAGAGAGTGAACCACTCTGGGTTTTTCTGGGGACCATGCTCGTTGTCCACTTGCAAATGGGCATTTAATTTCATAATTCTTGGTAAAAATTTAAGTGCTGAGGCTTAGCAAAACTGGAAGAATGCATACGCTCAGTATGCACATGAAGTATCAACAGTTGATATGTTCTTATGAGAATCTTTCGTTACACATCACACATTGGATGAAGAAAGATTGGCTTGGATGCAGCTAGTGGGCGGGGTTTGTTCGTGTGAAAGGGGAAGAAGCAGTCAAAAGAATATCTCAAGTATCTACTGCAAATTGAGTTTGGTTTGCCTTTCATGTGGAAAGAATCAAACCTTTTGGGGTCTTAATGAGAAAGCTGATAAAACAGCCATGTTGTGTCTCAGGACACCAGATGTCTTTACAGTGTTATTCCATTTGCGTTATCATTTGCAAATACATGGACGCATCACTGTACAGGTTAATAGATTCTTCTGTTTGTGGAAACGGCTGAGTCACTCTTAGCCTTTGTTGAACACGAACCTATGTATACAGTTTCCCAGCTTTTCCCAGTGGGCACACTGAAACAGTGTTGGACAGCACATAATATATAGACACGGAGCTGTGAGAAACTGGTAAAATATTTTGACTGTTTCAGAGTCTTAGTTCTGTGATGTAGCTACATGGTGTGGCAGGGGTAGAGGTGGAGAAAGAAACAGAATGGAAGCAAAATTCATCAACACTGAGTGGAGTTAATAAAAATAGCCACAGAAGTAGAATTAAATCATATCTAAGCTTCTCTCTTAGAATTTTATCTCACACTACATTGAACTAAGTTCAACTTTTTCATGCAATTTTTGGACTAACAAAGCAATGAAAATAAGCAAGAATTTCCTGGTAGAGATATCTGTGATGATGTTATAGAGTTCTCTCAGCTTTCTGTATGATAGTAGGCAAGTAAGAGACAGGTCTTCTCAATGCTACCCTCTTTAAAGAACAAGGAATCTGCAAAACAAGGATAATTGTATCCAGTTTAAGCACTAAGTGGGTAGAAAATGCACAATAAGATAGATATGACTATGTAGAATATGGAAGAGGTTATAAATCTTTATGTTGACATTGTATTGACAGCAACTATATATGTATATTGGTTTTTCAAGACAGTGTTTCTCTGTGTTGCCCTGGCTATCCCAGAACTTGCTTTGTAGACCACGCTGGCCTCTAACTCAGAGAATTCCATCTGCCTCTGCTTCCTGAGTGCTGGGAATAAAGGCATGTGCCACCACCTGGTGAGTATGTATGTGTGTATATATACTAATTTTTATATAAAAACAGATATCCCTGATGGCTTATCATAGAAAACAGGAAATGAGCTAAGAAATCGCTTTATGACTCTGAGCAAGAAGGTGCATGTGGCTACTGATTCTAAAGTCACTGTCCTGTCATTGTTTCGAGACACTATTCAGTGAACGAGCTAATAAATGGAATGCAGCATGCATACTCATGTCTTTGATATGTAAGAAAGCAAATCAAGTGAGAAGGATAAATTTAAAAAAAATGATAGCTATAAGAGGTATGATGGTGAATGAAATTTGATTTATCGCTGACCTTGTTAGTAGATAGGATATAAAAACAAAATAATACTTATTGAAAAGTGAAAATTTCTATGAACTTTGTCCTGATGTCTGTCACTTACTTCTGTCTGTATATCAGAATATTGCAAAAGGGGTTTTATTGCTTTAATGACCTTCACAGAAGCAATATAAATGATGTAAATAGAGTTTTCATGTATGAAAGCATAAAATATTAAAAAAATTAAAGTGACAAAATAGTAACATTTTTAATTAATTAATTCTACTTTCATTGGTGTTCTGCCTGCATGTCTGTCTGTGTGAGGCTGTTGGATCCCCTGGAAGTGACTTACAGACAGTTGTGAGCTGCCATGTTGGTTCTGGGGATTGAACCTAGGTCCGCTGGAAGATTAGCTAGTGCTCTTAACCTCTGAGCTGCTTTTGGATAAGATAAGTGTAGTATCTGATATTTTCAGTTTAATAATATTCTTTAAAATGATGCCTAACCAAAAATGAGAACATAATATTAAAATAAAATACAACTGGATATATAGCTCAGTGTGAAGCACTTGCCTGGTACACATGAGACCTGACTTTGACTTCCAGTAATGCAAAAATAAGATTTTATATATGCATGTTCCATTAAGTATATAAGTATATTCTAATAACACATGTGACTTATATCATTATATAAACATACATGCATATTTCATATATATCATATATGCATCATTAAAAGTGATTTATTCAGCTAATAGTTCTACTTCTGTAAAATCTGCCTTTTTTATGGACTATCTTTTTCCCAAAGATAAAAATGCTGTTTTTAAGGTTATCAAAGCAAGTTCCAATATAGAAAAAAATCAACATTGCGTAGGCCCTATTCCTGATCTGGGCTTTCCAACGAGCACAACTTTAGGCACCCCCCCAAAAAAATTTTTTTTGACTAAAATCCTAGATAAGAAAAGTCAATTCAAACTAGCTAATGTGTAACTCACTTTATTGCTTGACCATTTACTTACTACCCTGTGAGTGAAGGATTGAATTGAGTAAAGACTTGTCCTAAACCATGGCTGCAGTGAAACCCTCCCTCAGATGATGATGTACAAACAAACCAGGACGGACTCAGGTGGAGGTGGAAGTGTATTTGCCTGCGTGCAGAAAGCTCTGGGTGTAGTCTCCACCACTATGTGAACCAGGTGCGATGATATAAACCTTCATCACAGTGATCAAACAGAAAGATCAAAGTTCAAGGTTGTTTTCAGCCACCCAGCAAGCTCGAAACTGACCTGAGCTATATGAGACCCCTTCTCAAAAAAACAGACCAAATCAACAAACACTCAAACAACAGCCCCTTCTTCTCTATGTTCTCAAGGATGATAGTTATCTAGTGTATCCATTTTGACAGCTAAGGTTTGCAAATGCTTAAATATTTTTGTGGCTTTTGTTTAAAGAGATTAAGGAACAATAATAATCTCTGGACAGTCATCTAGTTTCCTCAACCCAGGGCACATAATATTTTGGAGCAATAGTTCTTTGCAGTGGAAGATGTCCCATGGACCATGTGGATTAATAGCAGCTCTGACTTTTGCCCTCTCCAGCAGTGATTCTCAACTTTATTAATGCTTCAACCCTTTAATACAGTTCTTCATACTGGGGTGACCCCAACCATAAAATTATTTTTGATAACTCATAACTGTAGTTTTGCTACTGTTATTAATTGTGATATAAATAACTGATATGCAGGACCAAAGTGGTCCCAATCCTCAGGTTGAGAATCAGTGCCTTCATGCATTAAGGTGCTGCTCTTCATGACATGACCCCTGAAATTCCTGCAAATGTGTGGAGCCATTGTGAGAAGCACTGACGTATATGAACTGCTGTGATTGTGTGAGCGATAACACAGATGGCTAATAATGAACGAGTTAATGGCAATAGCTACTCTGGTCTGTTGTGAAATATTTAATACCCTCTAATGTGAGTATATAAGATAAATAGTTTTATATTTTTCATTCTGCATTTTCCTTGGCATTAAAGACAGTAACCAAAACAACTTGACCACTGGTCCCTTCTTATCTTGAGTCCAGTGTGGCTATGATCTGAAAGTACAGGTTATTTTCCAATATTAAAGCTACTGTACTTCATTACATTGCTTATGGTTCTTGATAAAACCCTGCAAACATAAGCAGTCTGATGTTATTTTTCTGTTTACAGTATTACTATGTTGTTTTGGTTAACAGAATGAAAAACAGCACTGTGATACTACAAGTAAAAATGTTTTATTCTTAGTTTGTTTCATCAATAAAAGCTGACATTTTTGCAAGAAAGATGTTATACTATTGAAATTAACTCTTAGTCAATTGTAAATAATTGTATTATATTGGTATGTTATCATGAAGATTAGAAATCATTTCCTCCAGAATCATGTTTTTGCTTCCTCAGCACTGTTTCAATTGAAAGAATTTGAATGCAGTGCATCTCATTACTAACATAAAGTAGATGGAGCTTGAATAATTTTTATATTTATTTTCCATGGATGGCTATTGCATTTCTTATCCTATCTATCCAAATTTTATAAAATAAATTGTTTTAATCCATTCTTTGGAGGGAGGCAATGAATTTATTTTTGCAAAAGCTATGCATCTGAATATATTGTAATATGCACAAAGCTCTGTTAACACAGTTATTTATATAAAAGTGTAGCTGCCTTACCTTTTATTTAATTTATATACTCTATTTACTTTCTGACAGGTTCTTCTCCTTGCATTTTTATTTACATACCAAAAAATGTCTTTCTAGATAAGCCAACTAAAGCTTAGACAAATGAACACTCTGAAAGTCACAGAATGTCTTATTGTTATATGGCTTATATGAATTTCTAAGCTATAATATAGTTTGGAACTGTTTCATCAATGATTTTTCTACAATAACATCATGTGTCTTAAATATGGAGGTAAAGAGGATATTGTCTTTTGTCTGAGATCCTGTCTAGGGAGGATTATAAAACTCATTCTCAGTCTATTTCAAGTAGGACATGTGGATAACTAGCTATATCTAAATATTATTGATACTTCATTTAAATTATTGTAAGTTTTGCATCATAGGAGCACCATATGTTGACACCCGGAGACTTCTTTGTGATCTAAGCAACAAACTATATCTATTCTACTCATTTGTTGAGAGTGACAGTCTTCCTAGCTGTTTTTTTTTATAAGCAGGGATGGGCCACATACTACCAAGTATTGACATGGTGAGTCAACTTGGTGATGACCAGTTTTAGAAATAGAAACAATTTTATATGTCTACTCTGCCCACCTTTTTCTTGTATCCAGCTTCTATAAGCCTGGCTTGTATTTGTGTAGCCTACCATTCATATTCTCATGCACTCCCGATATAAATAATTTGAAATTTTTCATTCAGTTTCCCAAATTATTCTAGTCATTATGGATGATTCATGAGAGGATTAATCTCTTGGATGTGACATCAAACTAAAGAGGAAAGACACTACCTATCATATCGTCTGCAGTTAAGAACATGCTGCATTTCTTTAAGCTTTACTTAAAGTACTTATAGTAATTGAGTGTGCATGCTCAGCTCCGTTAAAACCCAAACAGCAATATGGAAGAGTGTGGTTTGTTTTTTAAATGTGCAAGGCAGGAAAATTAGTGAAATCTGTTTAAGTCACAAAACTGCCTCATTCAGGACCCAACTCAGCAGCATGGAAAAGTAACTCAAGTTAACTGTACTCTTAGCATATGTCTAAGCTCGCATATTCAATTCACTTCAAATTCCTTCCTTCTCCCTTGGATCTGTCTGCAGAGGAAAGAGACACGAAGATGGCAAATAGGTTTAGTCATTCACGAGTCCCAGATTTTCTTAAGGCTCTCAAGATGAAAATGTTCCTGGCTGAGGTCACATGCCTTTGCAGACTGAACGGCGACACAGATGAAGAATTGCTAGGCTTCATTACCACCTTCCAACCCCCCTTTCTGACTCCGCACTTACATAGCTCCCACTGGCAGATGCAATTGTACACACGCTTATGGAGAGAAAGACATTTCGATTTTACCCATGCTAGGAAAATTTGGAGGACGAAACAAAGCCAAATTAGTAAACAATAGATTAAGTTATTACACAGAAATCGTGGTTTAGTGACCTGAGCTGTACCACAATCCTGGGATTACATATTAGGAAAAACATACAGTGTCTCTATATTGGGGCATCGTTATAAAAGGATATTGCTCATCATGAGCTGGTAGCGGCATGAGATATTTTTCTCTGTGTCTCTCAGCAATCAGAACAGATCTCAGATGCATGAAGGAGTATCATTTATAATCAAACATTTATGAATAATATTCTCTTCCAGTCTTTGTTTTAAAGGCCTAACATTTGATCGTATGTTTTCTTTAGTTAACTTTCTATATAATATGACAATCTTTGCAGTTATTTTTTCAAAGATAAAGGAGAAAAAAAAGCATGCTCAAAAAATGTAGAAGTTATTTTTGCAGTAACGTATGTCATGATTTTTAAACATTCAGGCCTTTAAACTTTTTTTTATAGTGTATATTCTTGCCAATCCCAGCACAGTTCTACAAAGTAAAATATTTGGCAGTGAATTCATATTAACAGATGGAACAAGAAATTAACACGTTTTTGCTTCGCTAATTCACAGTTCCTTTAATACGCTAATTCTAAATCACCTGTTCTGACTTTGACAGGCTACAGACACCTGTTTGGGGTAATATTCCACAGCTAATTATTACATGAGAAATTCAGTTTCCAACAAAAAGGGGTTCTGTGTGAATTTGTCATAGTTAACAAATTAGTAATATCATCTAAATACAGATATATCTCTGATGTCTTCATTTAAATGCACTTAATCTCCTTATCTCAAGAGCAATACGTGAGCATGAGGCTGTCCTCTTGGTTTAGAATTCTGTCTGTCACACTTTACACCACAGTTGCACTGATCAAGTCAGAATGTTCTTACCAGTTGCAGCAATTTACCGTAATACTATATTCTAAATCGCAGGGAAAGAGGCTAGAATGTTCAAGTGGCTGGAAAAATTCCTAAGTATATGTTAAAAATGACTCAGGAGAGTTAAAAAGAAAAGACAGATGAGAGAGAGAGAGAGAGAGAGAGAGAGAGAGAGAGAGAGAGAGAGA
>LOEQ01000924.1:200698-222699 GCA_001685075.1 Bramus lutescens | reverse complement strand
GAGAGAGAGACAGACAGTCAGAGAGAGAGGGAGAGAGCTTTAAACAGGAAGTTCACGGAACTGCAGAGTTTGGACTACAAATGGCATAGATGAAGCCCCAAAGGAATATTTCCTAAAACACACGCTACTAAGTGGTGGCAGGATTGGCAGGAACTTTATGCAAAGAAAATCGCATGCTTGGCCTCCTTCCGTCGGAACCTCTTCACACATAAATTGTTTCCCCCAAACTGAGTTTCTTTAACTCGTACTGTTGTCCTCACTTCTACCCTCGTGCTCATTCCCCCTCTTTTGCCTTGGATGGTGTCATTGCAGGTCTGCTCAGGACACTGCAGGAAACACATATTATAGAGCAGTGTGTGTCTGGGGAGGGGCGAGGGAGAGGAGGGTAAGTTGATGGAATATGAAAGCGAAAATCAGAAACGTAAGGTTTTTAGATGCTTGTCACACAGTGGCAGATGCTGAGGTCCAGTCTCTTTTCAGGTTTGCCAAAGGTTCCATTTTGTGTGTCTGTTTTTCCAGTCTCTCTAATTGCTGTTCAGCTTCCTCTGTGGCTTTGCTAATGTGTCTTCCTTAGCCACGTTAGAGAAGTAGAGAACTTGTCGTTTCTTTAATTAACCTTTATATCTTGGTACCAGATAGCAGAGTTCACCAAGCAGGCACACTTCAAGATTCATGCTGTTTTGCTCTGATTTTTAAGAGTTATTGTACACTGTATGTTTTTAATGCCTTTTATGTTGTAAGACTTAAAATGGAGAAGGAACAAGAGTTTTGTTTTTTTTTTTTACATGTACACTCCTTGTAATTTTGTTGTTTTTCTTTCAATTGATCCTCTACAAAGCACACAGTCTTTCTCTCAAACCATGCTTATGACATTGCTATTTGCAGAGATTTAACTGGCAGCCCACCCCAGGAAGATAAAATCCTGCTGCATCCAAGTTCGGTTCCCTCCTACACCCACACCTGAAACCATATTTCTGCCAGAGCCTACATTCTGCTAAGGAAGAAACCAATCTTTTATAATATTTCAACATACGTGAATTTTATTTTATTTTTAATTAAAAAATACATTTCTCATCCAAATATGCTGGATGACATTTAAAGCTAGAAAAGAGTTTCCAGCTAACTCACCTTTACAATTAACTCTTATCAGAATAGATAGTTTTCTCACTGCACCTTGACTGTCTGTGACGGTGGCGTCTCTGTTTGACAGAAAGTCATGGTGACCAAAAGAGCCAAAGCTCTTGGCTGTATGCAGAGCCACACTGCCTCATTGGATCCTCTCAGGGCTCAAGATCTGGAAGAAAGGTACTAGTACAGAATTTGAACGAGATCTACTTTTATTATCTGTTGATAAGATACTCAAGAGCAATTAGAAGTTTCTGGTCTTTAAAATGGGAGAGACAGGTCTTAAGAAGCTTACATTTTTCTGAAAACAGTTTTACATGACCATTTGCTATTCTGAAGGCAGAGTTTAGTGTAAAAGGCTAATGGCCTTGCAGAAGTGTTTGCCATTTGTATAGAAGATAAAATTCTTTCAAGAATTTTCTTGATGATTGACATTATAATGTAATTTCATTCATTGATCCCACACTAAAACAAATCCATCTTTTAATAGAAATCCCAATACCTCTAATGCATTCAACCTTAATATTATCCTTTATGTAATGCATGAAAATCTCTGTGATTTTGCTATAAACCAATTATATGCATGTGTATTTGTTTGTATATGTGTGTAGATATGTATGTTTGAAAGGAGCTGCTTGATCTTTCTGAAAGGATTGCAGGTTATACCAGCTGAATGGGCATTACTGAAACAATTACATTACTATCAATATTTTTTCGGAGCAAGTAAAATGTCAATATATCAGACTTAAATAAAGGAAAAACATTTAAATAACTATTAGATATCATTAATTGGCAGTCACCATTTTAATACTTATGTGTATTTTGAAATAGCTTTCAGACATATAACCTCATAGTCCTATATTTAGAACTCTATTTATAAAACATACTGAAAAAAGAATTAGATAGCATTCATTGTAAAAATCTATTTCTCTTGTAATCTTAGGCCAGTTTTGCTAATATGTCATCTGTTTCAGGATTATGGTAGCGTTTGAATAATAGGCTTACAGAGACACACACGCGGCTCTGAAACACAGATATACTTAAGACTCGGGAGGTCTTTTGGAAATTAGGGGAGTGCAGAATATTTGTTATGTTGACAGAGGTGGGACACAGCTTCCCATGTGCTACTTCAGATGTATGAAATAATACCAACATGCTACAACTTCCACTAATCAGAAACAAGGGTTCTAGGACAGTATTAGCCAGCATTATGCAAATTATTAGGCCAGAAGAAACACCGATGACTCTACTCTTTTCAACACTGTTAAGCTGGACAATAGTCTGCCATATTTACATTCTTAAATGACCTTCACCTCCTAAAAATAAATACACATTGTGTTTATTTTTAAATATCAGATGCTTTTTGTATCGAAAATGATCCAAATGGTGTATTATTTAAGGAAAACTCTAATACTCCCCTCCTAGTTTGGTTAACAAACCATGGTCTGCACATAGGACTGCAAAAAAAAATTAAAAAGAGGGGGATGAGTAAATAATTTTGGGGGGACTGTCTGATCCTGGTGTAGGAAATGCACCATGTATGTGCCTGCACCATCATCAAAAATGCTGAGAGCTTACTATCAACCACTATGATAAACTAAATATCTAAATAAGGGCAGGTAAAGACATAGACACACACAAAGGCAACAGAGAGAGGACTAAATATGTAGGCACCTATCATGCACAAAAATCAGTTCACAAGTTAAAGATGACTTCAGTAAGAGAATGCAGAAGAATGGTGGCCACTTTTGACACATAGATGACTGCTTCAAGGTGAAATAGATGAAACATTTATTCACAAATCTGAGCATGCCTAGAACCCATAGTTAGAAAGATGACTGGTAACTATTACATGGTGGCTTTATCTCCAAAAATACATATTTCTGCTCTACTTTATGAAATGCTTTTGAGAAGATGTTTTGTTTTGAATATAAAAAGATTCAGGCAGCCAGTATGTAAAGTGAATTGCACCACTACACCGATAATTGTGTCGTTCCTGGAAGCAGTTTATTAAAGTGTGGCACTGGAAGATAAAGTAGCAAGTCAGCTAATAATATGGGGAAATTTTGAAAGCACAAGTCAAAGGAAAAATTATCATAGTAGTGATTACCAATATCTTCAGTGCAAAGCACATAAAACACCTACAACACCTTCTCCTAGTCTGAACAGGAAGTCACTGACCAAACATGTGGAAAACCCCCTCTAGAGTAGGTCATAATTCTATGTCCACCTAAGGCTCAATCAACAGGACTTATGTCTTGGCAGAGTTGTCCTTGTAACTAGAAACCAAAAACAGGAGTTTATCTTTATCCTCTCAATCAGTGCTATATCTCCAAGATAAAAGGCCAATTTTTCAAATAGCCAACTTGAGGTTTTCTTCCTAATCTCCAAAGCCTTTGTCTGCTAGGTAGCAAGCCCCTCATACTCACAAATCTTTAAGTTTTCATTGTTCTTTTCTTGAGTGAAAGTGCCCTAAACCAAAAGTGAGCCAATCAAAGTCAAGCTGGCTAGATCACCCAAGAAGATTGTTAAATACAAACAGTGTGGCTGAGTGGAAAATCAGAACATACAAATGGACCGTTTTTCTCTCAGTAGTTACTGTAGTATCTTTCCCACATTGATATCAATGCTCAGCAATCACTTTCCAAATGAATGCTGTGACCATCGAAATCTCAACTTTCAGGTTGGGTGTTATCAGAGGCTGCTCATTCATTTTCCAACTGCCCAGACTCGAAATAATCACATTGAAACTATACTAACTGCAATACTGCTTGGCCAATGACTCTAGTGTATTTATTTCTAGCTGGCTCTTACATCTTAAATTAACCCATTTCTATTAATCTGTGCATCACCATGAGGTTGTGGCCTACAGGTAAGGTTCCGGCGTCTGTCTCCTCCAGCAGCGACGACATGGCATCTTTTTTACTCTGCCTACTCTCTCCTCCTCTCTCTGCTTGGAATTTCTGCCTTGCCCTTTTCTGCTAAACCACTGGCCTAAAAAGCTTTATTCATTAACCAATAAAAGAAACACATAGACAGAGGACTTCCCACACCATTTGGGACTGCCATACAATATTTTTAGTGTTGAACCTCAGATGTAAAACTGAGAAAAATTCCTTAATCTCTAATCCATCTATATCTCTTCTGATGGATTTGAATAGTAATCCTGCAACCCCACCTTTGGACTACAGCCCTCCCTAGCTATCTGCCTCTTGTCTTTCAGTCAGCCACTTGTTTGTTAGTTATTATAATGTATTTTACAATGTTGCAGTGTTGTCTGATTGATTGTTCTGCTTTCTTTGACCTTTGTGTTCTTTATTGAATATCTAAAAAATATTCCTTTATTGGATTCCATTTTCATTTGATTTAATGCTGTTAATTCATGTATAAATAATGTAGTGTGTTCCTAAATTCTATCTTTCGCAAACCAGATGCTCTTCTACGTCTATTCCTTCTGTATTTCTTTTGTGAAAATCCCGTCTTTCAATCTGTACCATAAAAATACCTCTATTTTTTTTGCCTTTTCTGTCAGTTGCCCAAGGTATTGTAATCATAATTGGATTAAGAAACTCATCTGTATAGGTCCTTTTATGTGTTCTGTGCACTTATGGTTTTCTGTAAACAAAAATAATAAATAACAGGTGGATAGCTAAATATATAACTCATGGGAATCAAGCATTTCAAAGAGGAAGAAAAAGGCTATGTCAGAAACACTCTTCATGCGCGATGCTGAGTCCAGTAAGAATCCAAATGTTCCTCGGCTGTTACATTTTATAGATTAAAGCCTGCTAGTTACTAGGAAATCAAAAATAAACATTTCTGCTTATCAACTAAATTTTTTTCTCAGAAATGTACTGCCATTGGTGTCATAATAACTATGTTTTTTAACATTAGCCATTAAACCTCTCCTTTGTCATTTTTCTGGCCTCTGTCTTGATAGGTAGACAGATGAAGCAGAGGAGAGAGGAGAAACTGTGGGTCACAACGGAAGGCAAAATCTGAGGCTTTGAGTAGCACATTGTCTGATTCAGCTGTATCATTTTCCTTTCTGTGGGTCCTGCTTGCCCGTAGACAAAGGCTAGAAGAGGAGTGGAACAGGAGGACAGTCACGGCCTGCAGTGACTGCCAAGCTGAAAAGACCTCTTCTAGATTGGTGAACGCTATAGGCTGAAGCTTTGGAAGTCAACAACACTGAGAAGATACCCAATATCAAAGTTGGTCATCCTGATTATACTAGTGCAGTGCTGGGCCAGGACTGAGAGTCTGGGCTAACAAACTTGCTAAGGCTGTAGGGAGAATTTCTCCTAGAGTGTTAACTAGAGTTAACATTTATTTCTTTCTTTGTTTGGCTGCAGCCTGAGAATAAGAAATAAGACAAATGAGATAGGCTAGTTACTTCTCTCATTGAAGTAACAAAATGCATGATGAGCAGCAACTTAAGGGTTTATTTTGACTCACAGATCAAGGGGATACAGGAAACTAAAGAAATCAGGCATCATGGTTTGGAAGGTATGGACCCCAAGAACAAGAGGGTGCTTGATCCTATTGCATCTGAAGTTAGGAATCAGAAAATGAACAGGAAATAGAATCAGTGTAAAAAAAATTAAACCCACCCCTACAGTGCTCTATATCCAAGCTAGTCCTAAACATCCAACATCTTTCCCATATAGAGCCCCCAGTTGGAGATTAAGTGCTCAAACATGGGACAGCCACAGTGCCCGCAGGTGTTGGGAGTAGAAAGGTTTGCCTTTAAAGTTCCTAATATACTAGTTGAGATATTTTGTATGAAATTTTAACATTCACAATGTCACAGTATCCATGCTAACAACTGATTAATCACAAACAACAGTAGATTTCTCTGGCAAAGGCAGGTCTCTTCCATATAGCACTTGGAAGCCCAAGGCTATCGTCTGTCCCACCTGGTCCCAGCCCTTAAGTCCCCCCCAAAAATACAGAGGCTTATAATAGTTTTAAATTGTTTGGCCTATTACCTTAGGTTTATTTTTAACTAGCTCTTACAACTTAAATTAACCCATTATTTGTGTTTAGCCACATGGCCTGGTACCTTTTCTCAGTGGCTGTTTTATTAAACTACTATGAGTGACAAGTCTTTACAGTATACAAGACCATTGTTCCACAATATTTCCCCCTTTTTTTCTTTTTAAAACAAGAATTCTGAATCATAATTCATTTTTTAGGGATGTGGATATACTTTTCTAGGATGCTTCCTGTTGATGGGGGATGCTGATAAGCTTATGGGGACCCAAAGAAATTTAGGATTTTAAATTAAAATTAAGTCCTGACTGGAGTTTTCTGTGAGACTGGATCATCCCAGTCAGCAGTCTTGAGGCTGTTCCAGATATAGAACTCAGAGGAAACTCCAATACAAGACCACTGCTCAGCAGCCCAGAAAGCAGGCACTGGGACTCATTTCAATGAATTGCTGATCTTAAAAGCTAACAGTATTTTATAATTGTCTTTGGGAAAACTACATGAGGAAATATAAATAATGAAAGAGTTTTGGGTTGTGTTCAGTGCTGGTGCAGAGGCCTGAGATTCAAATCTTCAGTCAATGCTTACCTGCTATAGTTTAGGTATGCCTTTGGTTTCAAAGGAACTGTAAGGATGCTGTGCACACGCAGACATGCCTTCACATAAAACTATAGGAAGAAATTCACTTAGCACAAAATCATTAATTTCTTTAGGTATAATAGCTATGAAAGTTAATATACTAGTCTTCCTGTTTGTTTTTCTAGTGCAGTTTCTTCTTACTGGAAATAATGACATGATTTTTGTAGACAAGAAAAAGATTAGTCAATGGTTTTCTTGTAATGTTTACAGAATTCCTGGGATGAATTATCTGCTAAAAAGATTGATGTGTCTTAGATGAACTGCCACCATCACAGAAAGTCTGACCTATTCTCTAAGGAAAATCATCCTTACGACTTCATAACCTAATACTTGTGTTGCATTTTCGTGGAATAGAAGGGATGCAATAAGAGTAAGACTGACTTCTAGTCTCAGGATTAGGTATCTGTGGTATTTCTTGTACTGAGTCTGAATGTGGTGGACACTAAGCTATGAAAACCTGCATATTACTTTTGAAGTAATAATCTTAGGTTCAGTTTGTATGCTGGTCCATTGTATAAATATGAATTTTTCAGTCATTTAGCATTTCAGCAAAGTAGCAGGGCCCTTGATTTTCATTCATCCATATGAAAACAATTAGGAAAAAAATGCCACTTATCTGTGACTGTATTTGTCAGATTTTCTTCATCAAACTTGGTAAGTACAGATCTCTTGACATTCTGATGAATTTTCATCACTCTGTGGTAAACCTAAGTGACTAGGCTGTGGCCCGTGAAGAGCTTTTGTTTCTGTGTGACATTAAATGTTTTTTTCATTTTATTGTTTAAAAAAACATGACTATAATGAATATTCAAAATGAGATTCATCCTCTGGCATGTACAGCTTGGGTCAGAAGCCGTGGTTACAGAGGAACACTTACTAGTGCATCTTGAGGCTTTATTATTTCTTAGAAATTCCCTTTTTTTTCCCCTCATTTTTCAAAGATGTAACTCTCAAAGAGGAGAGCTGGCTAAACATACACTCTCTTCTGTTTACCTCAGCAGCTTAGAAAATACGCCTCCTATTTAGTTAATGTAAAAGTTAGTGTTATCTCCCTTGCTAGATCCTGTCTTGACTCAAGATTTCTTAAACTTTATGTTTAAGACAGCCTGAAACAGATGCTATAAATGAAGACTAATCAGTCACCAGAGTTCAGAGCATTTCTTCGAATACTCTTCATTTTCTGGTTCCAGCAGAATTTTATTTGCTCAAATATAAATCCTTTTTTGTTTAATACTCTGGAGTCTCATCCTCAGCCAAACACATTTTACTACAATTGTTTTTATAATCTGTCACTGGCTGATGAGGATGAATGGAAAGTGATTAAGTATATTGTTTGTCAGATTTCTTCTTTTGCAATTCAATAAATATTCCCAGAATCCTGGCTTGTCACCTTGCTTATAGTGATTATCAAACAGAAAAGACTGGGAATCTAGGAGGAAAACTGATGTTTATCTTGGTTGTATTCTTCCCTAAAGATACAAAATATGAATTGAAACTTCCGGTGCTTACACGATAAGCAAATTACCTTGAGATATTAAGTCATTTGTTTCGTGTATAGGTACCAAACCCTACCTTGAAACTGCAATTTTATGGGAAGTCTCTGTGTATAATGAACGGAACCTTCATGTTGGATATACTTTCATGAATTAAATAATTTGACTTTCATCCATAATGCTACTGAGTGAAACTGCTTCATTTTTTATTTATTAAATGCCAGAAATAATCATTAGTGAGAATGATGAACACTGAAAGGCAAAGAGAACGTGGAGCCTTTGTATATCATTTGCACCATTTTCACACTTCCTGTACTGTCTACTCTCCATGTTTGCAACCCTAAATTGTCAATACTCTTGCTTCAGATAATAATCTTATTGTTTAGTGGTCTATTTGTAAACTTTCTAATTTTAGAGTCCTCTTAACATTCCATAATTATGTCCAATATGAAGTCAAGGAAGGCTGTAAAAACAATTAACCAATGAGAAAAACACTACTGGGAAGTGTTTTAATGCATTGTCAAGATTTTGGGACTTAATAGTTTTCAAGGTCTGTTTCTCATATAATGTTTTTGTTATGTTCTTTCTAGTGAAGAGATTTGCAAACAATCCAAAAATATTTCTATTCTTTGATCAAAACCTATATAGTAGATTCTAAAGTTGTTTTATAGAACTAAAAAAGGGGGAGGGGGCTTCAAAGAGTTCACATAAGCTTTCCCTAAGTGATACAATTGAAATTTAAACACATATGTACCTGAGTAGATGATGCATGATTGAGAAAGAAACAGTTATGAAACTGTTTCATAAGCTACAATTCTGTCTGTGTCTACCCGAACAACCATCTATATTTTATATAATCTAACTTAAGTCTGTTTAATGTGGCTCTCCCCAGGAATTAAAACTTATTTCCTGAATTATTTTAAAGAACTCCTTTGGACATTTAATCAGACATTTTACCTACATATTTTTTCTGAATTTTTATTTCTATATTTTCTAATTGTGAATTTTCCTACTTATGATATGGAATGAAAGAAACTTGTCAATCTATTTCTTCATAAATGTGCCGATTTTCCTCTGATTTCTGATTTATAGGCTTGCCTTCTCCAGTATTTAAGCAGTTACTATGCTTACATGATGTATGATAGGTGTGGCTGTTTGAATGTAAATGACACAGGCTCCTAGGGAGTGACTCTATTAGAAAATGTGGCCTTTGTGGAGAAAGTGTGTCATTGGGCATGGGCTTTGAGGTTTCAGATGTTCAGTCCAGACCCATGGTGTGTCTCTTCCCACTGCCTGAGGATGTGGGTGTAGAGAACTCTAAACTACTTCTCCAGCACCATGTCTGCCTTCTGCCTGCTTCCTGGCCTAATGATAGTAGACAGAGGCTCTGAACTGTAAGGCAGCCTAAATTAAATGCTTTCCTTTTTAAGAGTTGTTGTAGTCATGATGTCTCTTCACAGCAATAAAAACCCTAAGCCAGAAACTGTTACCAGGGATTGGGATATTTCTGTGTTAGGTTTGACCATGCCTTTGCCTGGAGGAATATACAACACTTTGGCACTTTGGATAGAAAAGCAATTGGACATTTTAATGATAATTTAATGGGTCATAATATCAGGAGCATGGAAGACATAGTGCTAAGGATGATTTGAGCTGTGAGGGCATGGTTCAAAAGGTTTCAGAGCAGGATAATATTAATATGAGGCCTAGAATTGTTTCTTGTGATATTTTGGTGAAGAATGTGGGACAACTTTCTGCCCTAGTTCAAAAAATATGTCTGCAGCTAAATTAAAGAGTTATGGTTTAACAGCTTTTGCAGAGGAGATTTCTAGCCTGCTTAGTACTGATGGGTTTCTTGATTATTAGTGGCCACACTTGTGCAGACCTATAATGAAAAGGAGCATGTTGAGGAAAGAAAACTACAAAATGTATAGTTTGAGGGGAAAAAAAAGAGTACCAGGAAGTACAAACAGGATAAAGAAAATTCTGATGCTAAGTGGAATAAAGAAAGAGTGATCTCAGAGCAAGACTCTACCCAGTTAAGCTTACAACTTGTTAAAAAGAATTAAGGAACAGCTTAGAACCAGGTGTGTTGGTAGACAATTTTAATATCAGTGCTCAGGAGACAGAGACTGTTGAGTCACTTGGATCAAGGTCAGCATGGTCTATAGACAAAGTTCTAGGACAGCTAAGCTTAGGCAATGAAGGAAACCATCAAAAACAGAAAACTGGTAAATACATAATTGGATAAGGGGAAAACATGTTCCAGCCCCAACAAGCCACATAACTTGGCAGCTTTGGCCACGTGATACTGGCCAAAGGGTTATGGAATCTCTCTCTGTGACTAAGGAAAGCTACCGAGGCCAGGCATGCATCAGGTGTATCTCTACATGGAGGTCCAGAGAGATCACTGTGTGAAGCTATGAAGGAGAAGCCTGGATGGAGATTCCAAAATGTCAGAGATACCAGAGCCATAGGATGCCTGCTGAGGAAAGCTGCATACAAGCGAGCGGAGCCTTTTTAAGAGAAAGAAATGTGTTGCTGTCAATAAAGCTGAAAGGAGTTGGAGATCTGAAAAGTGCTTTGACATTAGGTGTGGAGATACAGAGTTTGGAGCTTGCCCTGATGGTTTTGGTCTTGCTCTGGTCCAGTATTTCCTCACTGTGTTCCTTTTCTTCCCTTTTGGAATAACAATGTGTATTCTGTGCCATTGTATGTTGGAAGTATGTGATCTGCTTTTCGATTTTGATTTTACAGGGTATTACAGCTAGGAAACTGCCTTGAGTTTCAGAAGAGACTTTGGACCTTGGACTTTTAAGCAAATTTGAGACTGTTATAGACTATGGAGACTTTTGAAGTTGAACTGAATCATTTCTGCAGTATGATGTGGCTGCAAGCAAATAGGGCCAGGGAGAGGGGTGTGGTGGATTGAATAAAAATAGCCCCCATAGGCTCATAGAGAGTGGCACTATTAGGAGGTGTGGCCTTGTTGGAGGAAGTATGTCGCTGGGAGTGGGCTTTGAGGTTTCAGATGCTCAAGCCAGACCCAGTGTGTCTCTCTCTTCCATTTTCCTGTCACTCCAGAAGTCGAATTCCTGTTTTCTTCTCTGGCACCATGTCCTTGTGCACTACCTTGCTTCTCACTATATTGACAATGGACTAAACCTCTGACCTGTAAGCCACTCTAAATACTAAATACTCTCCTTTATTAGAGTTGCTATGGTCATGGCATCTCCTCCCAGAAATAAAATCCTAGTTAAAACCATAGGACAATGTCCAGAGGGCCCCGACTCTCAACCATCTGTTCTTACCTTGTGGTGGCTGCTTATATTATAAGCAATGACTATGAAGTTGGTTACATTTTAAAGTAATACTGAATAGATTTTTATAAACTGGAATATCCACTTTTCTAATTTAGCATATTATTGAGGGTAGGTATCATTTGATCATGCTGTCTCTGTCAAAGAGTTCATTTATGGCACTCAAAGTTTACACTGGCCTTAGACCAGCAAAATAGCCAAGTTGTGAGCCAAATATAGTGGGAGGCAGCTCGCTCCCCAAAACATGTTCACTTAAGGCGATATCACAGAACCTTAAACATCTTAATTAAAGCCTGTGAGACCCTCAATCAAGGACCCACATACTATTCTAACCTCCAAACAAATTGAAATAAGAAATAAAAATACATTTTGGCTTCGAGCTGCTAAGTGAGTGTCAGTAACATAGCTATAGAAATTGCTATACAACATGGCAAGGCATGGTTTATACACAGACACTTATATGTTTGATATATACATATATATGTAACTTCCTCAAATTATTCACACATGCAAACTCTACTGTGCAATTTAGCAGCAGTAACATTGCAAACTCAGAATTTTAATTGTAAACTTTTCCTAAAGTTTTAAAATCATTCTATAAAAAGTTATAGTGAGCAAAGCTTAAAGAATTCACCTGGTAATTAAGATTAATTTCAACATAAAAAGGAAATTTACATTGAACTTCAGATCTAATTGTCAAAAATAAAATAATTGTATCTAACTGTCAAAAATAAAAGAAAAATATCTATGTAAGCAATGACCTACTGGGTTGATGAAGCGCAGATTTTATACTGTAGCGTTAATGTTTCAATATTTCAATGTATCTGCCCAAAATCTATAGATATAACTTTACCACCATTTTCATCAAACTTTCCAATAAACAGCACAACATTTCATAATAAGGGCAAAATCCTCAAGTATAATACACACCTATGAAATATCCATAGTAGTTAGTGTTACATTTGTAAATATTTCTTAAGTATTCATTATTCCTAAGTCCCTGTAACTTTTCAGTTGAATAAATCTGCTTTTTTTTCAGGCTTTTGGGTACATTGTGGAAGGGCAACGAAAGACCCTGAATCATGTCCCGAGAGTTCCGAAGTAGCCCATGTATAATGACATGGTGTTCGTGCAGTCTCAACATGTAATCCCAATAGAACTATGACTTTTTTCTAATTCAGTTTTCCCTCAAGCTTTCATTTCTCCATCAGTGATATATTGGAAGATTCCTTAAGGCAATGTGTGTATATATATATATACACACACACAAACAAGATGAGTTGTAATTTTTCATTTCTAAAGTAATATGTTTATTATGTAACTTTCGATGTCCCAGATCAATCTGTTTAAAAAAGAAAGCATTCATTCTATATTATTGTAAGTAGACTATACTATATGTATGTCTTCCTTAGGTTTCCTTCAGGACTTTCGTCTAACTATTGCTAAAGAGGTGTCACTTTCTCCCTAAATAATTTTGTTCTTTGGTTTAGGTTGTAAGTTGACATTATTGTTACATTGTTCCTTAAATACAGCCCTTATCAATTTTCATATAACTGAAAGGACAGAAATCCTACCTGCTGCCAACTTGTTGATGGAGCCAGGTAAGTATTAAGAGCTTTGCCCACCGGCAACCCTCACACAAGCTGCAGTGGTTCTCCACGCCATTACATTATAACGCAAACTAGCCAAACATGCACCGCTCTTAGGAACTATATTTTAAGCAACATATATATCTCATTATGTGGTGTTCTTGGGGTCACTGTAACCAACTGCCTTTAAATGTCCTTGGTAAAGATGTCACTCTAACCCCTCTTTGTGAAAAAAAAAAAAGCAAAATCCTCAACATTTCCTCTGAATGAGGTCACATACTAAGAATCTCAGTTCTGCGATCTAACTGTAGAGCTTGCTTGCTTCTGTCTTCTCAAGGAGACTATCTGAGCAATCTTGGAGACATGGTCTGTTTGTATCGTAATCAAAGTCAGCACATCATTCCTAGTCGTCAGCCAGAATAGTTTCTAGTTATCCCTTAATAATAGAATACATAAATAGGAAGATGGTGAAAACTTCATAGTAAATCCATGCATGGATTAGATGGCTGCCTCTCCCTTCAGTCTAAAGTTTCTAAAAGGAAAATTGCTGAAATGACAACTGTTTGCTTTTAGGAAGCATGGAAGACAGTCTGAAATGTGCTGACGCTCAGGAAGGCTCAGCTCCAGGGGATGGAAGAGGGTCTGACTGATATTTTAGCATTAGAGCAAGAGTTAATAATATTTCTTAAGTCTGACCTCAGGTTTAGGTTGTGAGTCATTGTTATAAGCTTCACACTCCATAAATTTGTCACAGTTTCCACTCTGCAGTGCTTGTTCAGTGAAGAGCAGTTCCACAAATCACATCTTTCTAGAGCCTCTGTCTGCCCCTTTCAAATCATGTTTCCTGTTACAGTAACCACCTTCCAGGAGCCACCTGACATGAAACCCACCAAATAATAACACAGATGTTTGAGTCAATAAAGGGTTCATCTCTCTTTCAGTCAATTTTTATATTTATAGATAAAATTGTAGCCTCTTCACCCATTTGTTCAATGCTAGATGACAACATCAATTCAAACAGAGACATGCACATTGTAGGGACTGAGCATGCAAATGTGTTATTTCTTCTCTTTGTAATAAGGTAAAGGAGTTGAAGCTGCAATAATGTAATATTGTTGCCTACAGCTAATGGCAGCTGGGCATTCTATAAAGAGTGTTTGTCCTGATACAGAGATATAGTTGGCTTTCATAAAACCAGAGATACAAATGTCCTCCTATTTAAAAAAATGTTTGATAAGATCATAATCTGTCATACATTTCTGTTGAGGTATTTTATGCTGTGTGCTGTATTTAATAGGCCTATTCACAAATGGAACAGCACAGGAGGGAAAGATGAACATCACTTCATAATAAGACATGGAGATAAACTCTCCTAAATTATGAAAGCTTCCAGACTCATATGGCTTTTTTAATTCATAGATTTTTCTATTCAAATATTACACTACTTCAAGTGACTTTGATGGCATTTATATGAATCCATGGAGGTGTTTGTCATAGTGTGCTCACCTTTGGTGCTGTGCGGGTAGCTTGCATTTTTGGCTTGCAGTGTTTTGTAGATTGCAAAGTCTTTATACCAGTGTCTAGCATTGCCTTCAGACACTTGAGAAACTTGTTGGGACTCTCCACCCAAACTTGAGGCAATGATGGGAATAAATGTCAAATATTATTAGTTCTGGAATCTAACTACTAATTTTGGTTTCAACTGCAAAGTGCACATAAAAACCTTGGAACATTTCCAGTTATCTTCACTATCATTTACTCCTTAAAGCTCAGAACAGACACTTCAAAATAAAAAAAAATTAAAAAGAGGGGGGACATACCATTCTGTTGAGGCTGCAGATGTAGTGCACACCATCAGAAGATGAGCCCTCACTGCCGTCTCTGGCAACCTGATCACATGCATTCTCTATAATTAAATAAGGGAGCAGCTTAAAAAATAAAAATACACCATCTTTGGCAATCTTTTGTGAATAATGGAATAAGCAGAGGGGAAGAAGAAACCAAATGTGATTAGTGGTTGCTCCTTAGGAGAAATTTTCTCCACCTCTGATTTGACTTTTCTGAAAAGCTTTAATGAATACTTTCCCCCCATGATGCCGTTTGCTGTTTTAAACATCATCCCAGGCTCTTTGTGGTGCTATTACGCTATGAAGACACACATACAGATGAACAACGTAGGAATTCATGTGCTTGTAGCCATGGCATTCCCTTCCTGTCCAGCCTCTCAGAGCTTCGGAATAAATATTAAACTTAGCATGGTTTCAAAAGAATATAGAATTTTCACATTGGGGCTTTATGAAGAAGACGACTTGGAAGGTGGCTGAAAACGGTGCATCCAGCGCAGTACTAAGACTAGGTGGCTTAACTTCTGGGTTTGTTTGCTCAAACTCGAAGGTAAATATATTGTAGCTAAAAGTGTTCCATTTTTATCCGCCTGCTACAGTAATGGCTGTGTTACTTCAGGGCCTCTACTTCAATAATTGATCAGGGTTTGTATAGCACTGGCTAAGAGCAAAAATAAGAGTGTTGCTTTGAACAAACTGCTTCACTGTTATAGCATTAGGCCCAGAAACAAGATTCAGGAAATATAGATATAGGAGAAACAGGAAAAAGATGGATACATTGGGTTGTAAATACTGCTTCGGGCTAGAAAGTAATGAGAATTTTTCCGCAGAGAGTTTTGACCTGCTATTCAAAAATTGTTTCTTGTCCTAATAAATCCTAAAAGTGTAATTTACTTGGAAAGGGGAAAGAACAAAGGCACCAAAATTCTTTTGATAACAACACTTGTTAAGGTTGATAAGTGGAGTTCCAAATGTGTGAAGAAAAATGTGTGACAGTTTGTTTTAAGGTGACAACCTAAGTGTTCAGACTTCCATGTTCCACAGCCTAACACGCAGGACCCCAGGTGCAGCTCGCACTTGCACATTCAGGGTGCACGCGATCAAAGTGGGGTACTCTGCCTTTACCTCACAACTGATAACCACAGAGGCCATACTTTTTCTGAAGCACACAAAAGCAAGACTTCCCTTTTCCCCTTTTTATCATTTAGTTATAATTTATCTCAGATATAGGAAATACTGGTCTGGAAGGAAAAGATTTATTCTGGACATAGAGTTTTTGAGTTCTAACAAATGCTAACCTCTTCCTGCACTGAACCTGACCCAGGTACATGCTAACCATACATGCTCTTCTAAATATGTCTACTCTAATGTTTGCTTGCCGGGTCAGCTATTATGAAATTTTAGCTTAGACTTTTGGGTAATATATGCTTGTATATGTGTCAAAATCAATGTGATGAGTGGAAAGCATTAGGTAGCAGGTTCTAAATTGAAATTAAGGTTCAATCCATTAAAGTAACTACTGTAGCCAGCTGCTAGGTTGTGGTGACAGTGATGATACAATAATACAAATAACAGGGCAAGTAAACTGTGCTTTCCAAAACAAGCAACGTGATTTTTCTGTTATAAGAAATATTACAAAGGGATTATGTATTTGCTACACCCCCCAGTCCCTAAACAAAAGAGTAAAATTAAGAAGTTATACATTTCCCGCTAAGGAATAAGGAAAGATGCATCTAAAATAATTTGTTCTCCTCTTATGGAATTTCAAGATAAAATAAACCCGATGTTAGCTAGTGTTGCTCCGAATAGTTGCTTTAGCTCCAGACCGTGCGTGCATTCTGTCATTAGTAAACCAAAATAACGAGTGAGGACGTGATAATCAAGGCCAGCTTCATCCACAGTGAGTTCTGACCATGTTCATAAGGCTTGCCATCGAATGAGTTCAGGAAATGTTAAACTAAATAAAGATAAGTAGATTTCTTTCCTGAAATTTTTCTCAGGGAATGTAATGTGCCAGCACAGTACAGGGCTCTGTGCAGAGTCTGGAATGTGGTGTTCCCAAACTGATCTGATCATGAGCATTTTTGTTCAAATTCCCAAGGGATCTGTGAGTCTTAGAGATACTTTGAGAAATGCTGACCTTGACCTACAGTGGCCAGATCCCTTGACTAACAGTGCAGTGAGAAAAATCACTCTCTTGGTTCTTCAAGTTTCTAAATTTATAAAGTCCTTAGCATCCCTAAAGGATGCTATGCCTCTTAAAAAAATTTTATATGGGTAAAACACTATTCTAAATAAAAGTGAGAAACGGCTGAAGGCAGTGGTCAGACATCTTGACTCAACTCTCTTCCAAAATACCTATGGGTAGTGGTCACTGGGCACAATTTTGATGGAGATTCAGAGAATTTTTAAACAGCGTATACCTTGGTGTTTGGCCCAATGAGTTGAAACTGTATTAAATGTCTAAATGACAAGGAACTGTTCAAAGTGACAGCTCTTCTTCTCTTCCCCAGGATCAATTTATTATGCCAAGCCCCACCCAGGAGGTTAAAGGATGGCTGACTCTGTCAGAAAACTTATTAAAGCAAGAAAGATGGACAAAAACCAACACATTCAGTACGATCAGCCCTGTGCTGTGCGACACAAAGTTCTATAGCTGCCTGTAGAAAGGGTTTGTGTAACATTACCCAGAATGGAAAAATAGGATGATGACCTTTGAGGTAGTTCATGAAGGAATTGAAGAAATTGCTCAGTCAGAGAAAGTACATTTATAAAAGGGGGAAGCACACAGACAGATGGGACATGGGGGAAAGACAGTTTGCGTAGAAAAAGAGCCTGAGGGTAGGGAAGGTAAGGCAAACAATGGTGGGATTCAGAAATGTTATGCTGTAGACATGGATAGTTTCTTCTCGGTATTGGCACACCCAAGTCAAGAGCCTCCTACTATGAAAGGAGACTCAGATGGATGACAGAGAGATTACGGGAGGGAACTCAGTCCTGCGTTTGTCAACATAGCCTTCCCATCTTCTCCCTTTCCTCTCCAATCCCTCACCCCCACTTCATTCTCCTCTTCCTAGAAATACAGGAAAATACAGGAAAATGGTCCTTTTTTTTTCTCATGCTAGGAAATGCCCTACCGTTGAGCTATATTCAGAGCCCACTTTTAAATTTTGAGAAAGTCTCCAAAAACACAAGGGCTTTGAATTTGTTGTGTCCCTGTTTCAAACTTTTTAAGAGCTGGGTTTGCAAGCCTATATCACCAAACCTAGCTTAAATCTGTATTCTCATGCTCTTGAGGCATTTCTGTGGCCTAGAAGTAGATTTTGAAGAGTAGAACAATAAGGTCCTATATAATAATTTACGAAGGGCAATTTGCCCTTAACTTGACAGTGAAAATAAATTGAGCAATTCATGGTGACCTTCTGTCACTGATTTTCAAACTAGTTGTAGACTCTAATCTTTGTCTCTTGGGATTCTGGAGACAATGAGGAGTATATGTGTCTGCTTTAGCAGTAGCAATGTAGGTATGAAAATCCCCGGGGAACTACCCTGTGTCTCATTCTCCTCTTCTCTAGGTCTTTCTCAGCCCCAAGTTGGCCCCAGGAGCCTTGTGACAAAAGTCTGGAGCAGAGTAAAGAGGGTTTTAAATATCACTATTCCACAGGCTGAGAAAACATCCCATGTACAGGATCGAGGTCTACGTCCCCACCTGGTGGAAGCAATCACTAAGATGTGACGCAGCCAGGAAGGTGGTGACCTCATGAATGCGTTAATCTTTTAATGGATACTTAATATGATGGGATTTGGGGAGGCAGAGCCCAGAAGTTGGCATGCCTTTAAGGGAATCTCGCCTCTGTCCCTTTCTGTCTAGAATTCCCAGCTGCTGTACAGTGGTAAGTTCTACTGCACCCTTTCCTGTCACAATGATCTGTCCCAGCAGAGATCCGAATGATGGGCGCTAAAACTTGCGACTCCAGGAGCCACAGCTAATCGTCCTCTCTTCTAAATTGTTCTCTCAGGAATGTGTCACAACCAAGAAAAGTCCGACTACTACACAAAATAAAACACCCTCTGGTTAATTTGTATTTGTTTCCTTTTAAAATGGTTTAGTTTTCTTTCTTTCCTTCTACAACACCTACTACCAACATAGGGTTTGTCAGGCCTTGGGCTAGTCACTGAGAAAGCAACACGTGTAGAAAGCGTTACTACTGCCAAGGACATTCTTGGAAACAGGGCAGGTGAACAAGAGACACTTGTGGGACTCAGGGGGCAGGAATCCTTGGGACACCAAGCATAACATGAATGTGGTTGTTTTGGTCAGCTAGGGAGGAAGGAGGAAATTTTCTTTTCGTGTAAAATGGGAAGAATTTGGAGCCAGGACTGAGGGAAGGACTGGAAATTAATTTCTCGTCCCTGTGCAAATGTTCTATGTGAGCAGGGATCCCTTGAAGGCTGACAGTGTGGGTAGAGGATGGAGAGGGTGGTGGTGGGGACTAGGGCCAGAGGGGCCAGATTAGAGCATGTCTGACCTCAGATTAACCTTAAGTCTTAATGTCTGTCTTTGTCACGCAATGGGAAGCCACCGCATGATTCGCATATAGCGGTACGGTATCTGGAAGAATTTTGTTTGTTTGCTTGCTTTTTTTTTTTCAAGGTGCATAACTATATGTTACATGTAGAAATCATGCCAAATTCATGTCAAATTTTACATTACTTTTAGGATTTGACAATGTTGCCTGCCTAAGATTCTGCATTGTATTCAGGCATCGGGAATTTTTTTGGAATTTAATCTAGTTTAGGTAACTCCTTCTGGAGTTTTCTTAGATTTTCATACTTTCAGGATCACAAAAATCTACTTTCAAAATAACTCCAGGCCAACTATATTCATCAAGGACTGGGAAATTACCAAACATTGAAAAGAAAAGAGAAAGAAGAAAAAAGATGGAGTGGAAGGTATGCTATCTAAACCCTACCACAAACACTGGAAAGAGAGTGCCATTGACCTACGATAATTAACTTGAGAAAAAACAACATTAAATTAATTGCTCAGCTGGAAATTATTTAGTAATTCTCTGACTTCTAAATCCCAAGGGTTTTCCTCTTAATGCGGTATTGTCAGACATCTTACAATGTGAATTCTCCAAGGTATCTTTCCTTTTTTTTGTTCCTGCTTCCCAAACGTACCTGCAAGTGTCTGTTGAACATAATGGATGTATTGGCTGCTTGATGTGTGTCAAGCACTAATGTAAGTTTCCTGTGCTGTACCTCATGTACTTTCCCATGAGGCAGGGTATTCTTTACAGAGAGGGCACAGCAGTGTGCAGAGAATTAACTTACCCAATGCAAGAAAGTTTGAGTGAAGATTTGATCTGGTCAAGTCCAATCCTGTGCATATTGGTTAAACACTGCAGAATCTTGCTTTAAAAGTGAATAATAATAGCACATACACAGTTGTAAATGTGTGACTTCTGGAGAAATGGCTTAGCATAGTTAACCCATTAAGGGGAGTAAATTCCGTGATCCTTTGTGTTGCAAAGAAACTGTCAGTGAGCAAAACTCTGGTATTGAAATCTTGAGTGAAAGGCATAAACCTCACCAACAAACACTGTTGATGGGCAATTAAATAAAGAGAAGCAGGGGACAAAAGGCAGCTTTATCCAGCTACTTTACTGTTAATTCTAGTTAAATAACAAGGATAAGAGTGACTTTATACATTTCATTTAACACTTCCTTCTTGTGAACCTGCCGGCCTCTTTAAACCAAAATCAGAATTTCACATCAAGTTGTGAATTTTGACCCAAGTTTCTATCTAGGAAAAGTGAAGTACACAAAACATGTTCATCACTACTTAGACAGGATCTGGCTACCTGACTCCAATTCTTCAGGTCCTCGAGAGCTGAGTGACCTATAATACACTGTTCCTCCTTTTTCGTGATCATTTAAAAATAAAATCACAACTAGTAGTATCTCCTTCAGTGTGCCATTTTACATCACAGCCACAAGAAGGAGAAGCATCGGCAGCATGGGGTTTGAAATCCTGTGCTATCAGTTGGGCTTAACCATCCATTTTTTTATAACTATTAATTAAATGCCGTTTCTTGTTAGACTTGGTTCTAAGAGATAGACTCTTTAGATGTCACCTGACTCATTGTATCAGAGAGCAGGCAAGGACTATGGCTTTGTTCGTGTTGTCTCTGAGTACAACATGGCAGAGATGGGGTAAAAGGTGACCGCACTATGGTCAGAGCAGGCTCAGTCATCCCAGGTGGGTGCCAGGAGGCAAGTATACTGCTGGGTACTTGATTTCATGACCCTCAGTGTTGTGACCATTTGACACCTGGAGAGAAGTCTATAGGTGCACTTTTAGGCCACAGGGCCACCAAGGCCATTCCTCAAAGGTGTTTCTACATCATTAATATGTATGCCAAAGCTCTCTCCATTCCATACTTTTTTATCTTAGATTCTATCTTAATAAATTTTGGTGTCTATGGTTTCATTACTGAGGACTATGACAGAATTATCAGGGATTGTGTATATGCCCATAAAATCTCAATAGCCTTTAATATTTAGTTTACTTGTGTTCCACACCACTATTCTAATTTGGTTTGTTTGTTTGGTTTGGTTATTGGAGATAACTGTGCTCCTCACTTATGAAGTGAAACTCCCCAGAGAAGATTTGAGGTCTTCACATATAATTTTTAGATGGCCCACAAGTCAACTTGGATCGTCTTTCAGCAATTCAGGCTGATTTTCAAATATCTGAGTCTCATTGTCCTGGTTTCTATTGCTGTGATAAAATGCCATGAGCAAACACAACTTGGGGAGAAAGAGTTTGTTTCAGTTTATAGTCCAACATGAAGGGAAATCAGGGCAGGAGCTTGAGGAAGAAACTAAAGTAAAAGTCATAGAGGAACAC
Source organism: Bramus lutescens (assembly GCA_001685075.1). Classification (NCBI taxonomy): domain Eukaryota; kingdom Metazoa; phylum Chordata; class Mammalia; order Rodentia; family Cricetidae; genus Bramus; species Bramus lutescens. The sequence goes on along the minus strand of LOEQ01000924.1, from coordinate 200,781 downwards.
TGCTACTGGCTTACCTGTAATGGATTATTAAAAATTGCTGCAGGATCCCCGGCAGTCAGGAGGCTGCAGGCCCCAAGAGCAGC
>LOEQ01000924.1:173666-200632 GCA_001685075.1 Bramus lutescens | reverse complement strand
CAGCGGGTGAGAGACAGACGGATAGGCACGCCATGTAGAGTGAAATTGGATATTTATTTAGTGGTTATGGAAGGGAGGGTAGAAGAGCATAGAGGGAGAGAAAGAGAGAGGAGAGGAGAGACCAAAGCTGCCTCTCTGAAAGAAAGATGGAAAGGAGAGACAACTCAGGCAGGAAGCTGAAGCTCAGCCTGTCTCAGCAGGTGGTGGAGGTAGTGGGTGTGGCTTGTCTCTTAAAGAGACAGAACAGACCATTATATTACTTCCTGTAGTTTGCTCAGTCTCCTTTCTGAAACCTCCCAGGACCAACTGTCAAAGGTGGCACCACCCTGAGTGTACTAGACACACCCATAAAAATCTTTAAACCAAAAAAGGCCCTACAGTTTTGTTAATGGAGGCATTTTATTACATGGGATTCTATGTTTCTAGATAACTCTAGCTTTTGCCAATCTGACAATACACTAACTAGGACACTTACCCAAAGGCACTATTCCTTCTCTTTAAAAACAATGTTTAAAATTCTCATATAATATAATATATACATATATATATAATTAGAAATGAAGATATTCAAACAAAGATTTAACTAAGTAAGTCATATCTTCTATCCAAATAGGGAAGAGTGTGTTGCCACTTGGCTAGATGTTAGCTACTGGGATTTCTATACTTGGATTTTCCTTAGAGCAATGTATTAAGCTGTAGGAGCAAATGAAACCAAGACAGATTGGAGGTCTTTCAGAGTGAGTGACCAATAATACAATAGCCAAAGCAAGAGGAAAGGAGTGAGGTGGGGAGAGGAGAAATGAGGAGTCAACAGGTAATCTAGATGCGTGCCACACATGTGACTTATTAGTAGAGAATCGGGAAAGATTTTGGATGGTTTTCTGTGTCTCAGGACTTACTACTACAGCTTGTAAACCCCACATTTTGCTGGTACTTGTTTCCTTTTAAATTTGTTTAAAAATTGATTATGTGTTAGAGGGCAGTCACATGCAGTAATTAACAAGTCATACATTTGAGAGTCTCTATGAGTGAAAACTCAAAAGAGGATCAAAGTAGTGGCCTGGGTGTTTACTATCTTGACAGCACTTACCAATAGTCTCGAGTTCCCGAGGGCACTCTGATGGCAAGAACCCCTCTGCTCATAGGGCATTCACATTCCAGAAGCGTGGGTGGGGAATACTGAAGAACTTTAGTTTAAAAAAAATGTTCTTTCTCTGTTTTTCAGACATTTAGTTGGGCAATACTAAAACTTTAATTGAAAATTGCACCTATACAAACTAGAATCTGATATGATAAGAAGTCAGAATGCTATAGTTGCTGTCATCAGCGTCCTAATTCAAAATCTGTTGATTGCTGTTTTTATAGCAGTGAGACAATTTATTCTTTGATGCTTCTTTCTTTGAACCTTGAATATTTGTTTTCTGTTAAGGGATAACAGCCCTTTGTCCCTGTGACAGGGAAGTGCCTGCAGGTTCTGTCTCTGTGGTTCTGCTGTATCCTACATTAAAAATGTACTTATTTACCCCTTCCTTGGGGAATCCATTGAGAGAGGGAGCACCACCATACTTCTCTTTATTCTCCTGGAAAAACCCATGAATAGTAGCTGCTTATTAACCTGAGCTTACACACACTTTTGCTCTTAATTGATATAATTCACATTATTTTGCTATGGTCAAAAAAACATGAGAAAAACTTTCATAGGAATAAAGATGCTACCATCGAAACAAAATGTTTTCAGAAAATGTTGATGAACCTGCAAGATGGCTCCATGCACAAAGAAAGCTGCCAACAAGACTGATAACTTAAATGTGTTCCTCGGGTCCAACGTGGTCTAAGGAGAGAACTGACTCCCACACGTTATGCTCTGGTCATGACATGCATGCAATAATACACTTACACCACACAGACACAGATTCACATATATTCTCTGTGTCTCCATCTCTGTCTCTTTCTCTCACACACATACTCTCTTATTACACACACACACACACACACACACACACAAATAAAAGGTAGGCAATACCTGAAGTTCTCTTTAGCATAAATAACACCTACAAACACATAGCTAAAATATTTTCTGGAAATGTTTTCAAAGCTGCACATAATCTATTTCCACCCTCAGATCCCCATATCTTCCTGATTCCTTGGCTGGGCTTGTTCAGAGGTAACAAGATAAGAAATCCATCTCTGATTCATCTTCCTAAACCACTCTAGTTTCCTTATGCATTTAAGTTTCAAAATGTCTTGCTTATTCTGCACTAATGCTAAATAACAACATATAGAATGTCTCTTCCTGATTTCTTCACAAAGACATAGTACATATTTGTTCTCTCTTCTATTTAGTCAGTAAACTTGGTGGATCCAAATTATATCAAGATTCCTGGAGCAATTATTAAAATTAATCAAAATGTAGATTTGGATAAAGTATCAGAAACTGAAACATAAATTGATTTTAGCTTGATGATAAGAAAAATTATATTGTTTTAAACATCAAAAATAGTTTTGCCAACTAAAAACAAGTGTAGATCCTATTCCATTTGTCCTTTCCAATGCACATTCTGGCACAATCCATCCAGCTTTGTGCTGATGCTTCCAAATTTGAGGGACTCATTGTGTGCTCTGTGCTTTTCAGTGCAGAATTGCCCTAACTGTTTATAATGGAAGCTTAGACAATTGTGCTGATTTGAAAATTTTTGAAACCTCAAAGCCATAGTCCAGGTATCTGTAGAGACTTTCTGAACTTTTCACAGAATTCAAAGTGCTATATTATAATAGAAATGTTCTATGATCATTCTCTTCTGATGGCACAGTAGAGTATGTTGACTTATCAGAGAGCATTTTCCAGATACCTGCTGGTTGATGGTGGGATTGCATTTAAAGGTTATAAGACTCACAAGGTATAGTGCAAACAACAAAGTTCCAAGAAGCAAAAATAAATCGTAACGTCTCGCCCATAATTCTTGACAATCTTTAAAAGTGTACAAAATTATTCCTTCATAATGCTAGATTCCATCAACTTGCTTTGTACCTTATGTCAGATACAATGCTAGGTTATAGGTGAGGCAAGGAAGGGAAGGGCTCAGAGAAAGAAACCTCATGGCGACTGTCTAAGAGCCAGTGAAGATGTGATCTGCAGATGGCTCACCATACAGCTTTTGGTGAGCTGCTATCCAAGCACAATATGAAAAATATTAATTACATCCAGCAACAAACATTTTCCCTCCTTGTTGTAATCTTTTGCCTGTGAAATTAACATTGCCTGCATAAAATATTATATGTGTGTAAATGCTTACATAAAATATTATATTATATGTGTGTGTGTGTGTAAATGCTTACTGATTTTTCAGTTTTGTAATCTGAGGATCAATTCCCAAAAATTAGAAAGCTTTGCCTATTTTTTTCCCCCAGTGGCATTTCCTCACTGCTATGCAAGCTTTCTTAAAGTGCTTAGGGTCAAATTCCGAGCCTGTTTGTATTTTCCAGCATTGTAATTGGAGTAAAAAGGTCTGTGAGATTGGAAAGCTTTGCCTACTACTTTCCCTTGGTAGTGTATCCTCACTATGTAGCATGCCACACAAGCTGGCTTAAAGTGTTTGAGTTAAACTCAGGGCCACATGCTGCACAACTGAGCTGTAGCTCCATCAACCCGGTGGGACATTGACATATACTTGCAGGATGAAGATTCTACAGTTGATAGTGTGTTGAGAAACAGTGACGAAAGCCAACACTGGGTAAAGTGTTTTGGGGGGAAAGTCATCTCTAATCTAAATTTTGCTAGATGAACAGGAGTTCATCATGCCGAAAATGAAACATGGAGAGGGGACCTTTTGGCGGAAGGACAGCACCTAGGAGAGCCATACTGAGGAAGTATGGTGAAAAGACATCAGTTTTGGAATGGATAAAGCCAGCTTCTCTTGAGGATTCTTTGGCAAGGAGTAGAGTGACCAGGAATGTTAGAAAAAGAAGATCAGAAAAGAGGTAAAGCCTGGATTCCTAAGAATGCACACATTCTTAGGTTTACGTTGATACTGCAGTGTAAGTAATTCTTTGGAGAGTTTCTGCAGGATGGCAGTTAAGCAGGGTTAGGGTTAGTTAGCACTGTAAAGCAGCTCTACCGTAGTGTGGCGGAGGTAGAGAAACAGTGTTGGTTGACTTAATGAGAAAATTATTTTAGTTACTTTTTGTTTGTTTGTTTGTTTCAAGACAGGGTTTCTCTGGGTTACAGCCCTGGCTGTCCTGGAACTCACTTTGTAGAACAGGCTGGCCTTGAACTCACAGAGATTTACTTGCTTCTGCTTTCCAAGTGCTGGGTTTAAAGGTGTGCACCACCATGCCCTGCTTTGAGTTACTTTTGACCTTACAATTTGGTGGGATTTTGCTTCTATCATCTTCACTACAAATATTGATAGATAAAAAACTAAATAACCTCAAGTTGTAGCATAAATTCCAATTATTCTTAATAAAAGCTCAGAGTCAGAGATTAGGTGGTGAAAACTGAGATCAGAGAAGCAGTGCAGCCAGCCACTAGAGAGACCTTCTACCTCTAGCAGATCCACAGACCAGAGCGATCCTGTCCTTAGACTATGTCCTCTGAGTGACTGCTTCAGACTGCATCTCCAGACAGCTATGAGCTCTGGTCTCCTCCTGCCTTATATTCCTCTCTCTACCAAGACAGATCCCTTCCTGTCTCCACCTTGCTAGTGCTAGGCTTAAAGTCATGGGACTCCCAAGTACTGGGATTAAAGGTGTGAGCCACCACCACCCAGCCTCTAGTGGCTTAGTTCTGCCCTCTGATCTTCAGGCAAGCTTTATTTCTTAAAACACAAACAAAATATACCAAATAATGGAGTAATATTAATGGGAAAGACAAGAATTTACCTGATATTTTAGAATGTTAAAATGAAGGACCTTTCCAGCCCCTCATCATTGCAGCGCCTGTTCCTTCATGACCCTGACCTTGGACACTCCCCTGTCTCCTCTGAAATCTTCACAGGCCTTAAAGAGAGCTTTCAACATGAAAAACAAAAACAGTTTTTGACTTTTTGTTTTCTGCCAAAATTGATTAGCTGCAAATCAAGTTTAGCAATGCACTTCTAATTCATTATGGTAAGTAGTTCGTGCAAATTTAAATATCAATGCTCCCCACTACATATAAAAACAAACTTACATACAAACAGATTGCCAGGCAAGCATTGAGGAGTCTCTGATGTACACGTTTGGAAATGCACTCCCTCCAAATTCCTTCTGCTAACAGCCCCCTCGCTCTCTCGTCTCATCTCTATGGGAATTATGTCTAAATAGAAAGTCATTTTCCCTGGTACTTACTTGAGAGTGAGTGACATCTTCAACCTGACTCAAAAAAGAAAATAGGGATAATTTGAAATTGTTTTTCTCAAAGTTAGATATTACTAATATGTTTGCCAAGTATGGAAACAATGTAAGTTGTGTCTTAATTAAAATTTGTATCTAAGGACATGACAAGTTTTAAAGGTATAGGGATTGGTCTCATTAAAAAAAAATTAGCAAAGCTCTCAGATATAAAACTGTTTAGTTCAGGAAAAGTTTAGGTAGCAGCAAAGTAAAGTATAATTATTAAAGAAACTCTACGCTATTTTTGTTTTGCTGACTAAAATCCCACTCTGGTGAGATTAAGTAAACTCTCATTAACACCGCATGGGGCTTTTCATTTCCTATTGACAACCTGGTATTTCACGGAAACTATGAGCCGGGCCTCACGTATTTAAAGTACATTAGCCCACCTGGCTATCCCAAGGAAGCGCTGAGGACCTCCCGCCGACTGTGCTTATAAATGGTACAGTTCCTCTTTTTTATAAAAGTCGGGAGAACAGCAATAGAGGATGTCAACAAGGTTGCTCCTGGGAGTAGAATCCCTCTGTAAGAGGTGGGGGGAGGGGCAGTCAGCCAATGCCCAGGTAAGCCACTGAGCTGGGGAAAGGGTCTTATGATTTGCTGAGGCTGGAATCAGACAAAGGTCAGCGGGCTGCGGCTTTGCAGAACTGTCAGGTGCGCAGAAAAACGAAACGGAGTTGGCTTCTGATTTTCTCCAAAAGGCTTCCTGATTTCAGCAATGGAGAATTCAGCGACAGCAAGCCACACCAGCTGGTTTCTGTCCAGAATCATTTACTATTTTTTTTTAAGCCTTAGTATGTTAAAGTCTCCTAGCGTTATTAGCAAGCACTTTCATTTTAAACCTCATTTCCTATTAACGTGATTTTAAAAGTCCCCCCCAAGCTAGAAAGTATGAATCAGTTGGTTTATTTATCGTATGGGTTTTAGCATGTGAAGTCAGAGAACAGCCAACATCAGCTCAAACTTGCCCCACATGGTTTTCCTAATACCTTTCAAATTCTGACTTTTGCCATTTAAGCCATATGTCTCTTTAAGCAGATACACTCTGCGGTGCCAACATGTGTCAAGGACATCACTAGGTTACCAAAATCATTTTATGTGCAACTTCTTCTAATATTCCAAAGCACTCTCCCACCTGAACCCCACCCCAACCCCTGAAATACAATTTTAATAATAGGCATTAAAATGTCATGCTGATAATAAACCCAGAGATATATTGCAGAGGATCTGTCTGTATTTTTTTTAAATGCTGTTGGCACTAACATAATGGCGTGTGTGCACAGACTCACCCGCAGTGCCTAAATTCTAATTTTTTTAAGGTATTGGTTATGGAGTGGTACAAAATTTCAAAATCATGCTTTTCGGTACACAAATGTCACTATACAGAGGAGCTGGTAAGGTAGGGCCATATATTCTTGTTAAAGGACAGTGCAAAGAGATTAGAACGGCACAGACGTGCAGTGTGGCATTTTCATCTCTAGTTAAGAGTTTTATCGCCATTTTATCATGTGTTGGTGCTGGGGAAGCAACAAGCAGTGGCTTTGGCCATCTCTGTGACAGAGATCTCTGGAAATGCACCTGCCTGTTATGTGAGAAATCCTACTGTGGGCAGAGAGAAGGATTTCAGCTTTATTCTCAAACCATTGCCTAATTCTTATAACTTGGGCATATTTTTTTTGAGTCATGATTGTACAATCTGCTACCCATTTTGGGATAAAAACACTATTGAAATCAAGCATACTAACTTAACCAAGCTGCATTTTTTAATGAATCGGGTTGTAAAGTTGGTTGTCACAAAGCAGTCATGTCTTCTGTAAATTCACACACACACACACACACACACACACACACACACACCAGGGAGGGCATCATTTAACACTTGACTCTTCTTAAATACAGAGCTTTTCCTGTTGCTGTTGCTTTCCTTACTGATTTTCAAATCTTTGAAACACCATGAGTCACGGTGTTTCCCGTTTAACAAACAGCTCGGCTTCTTTATTGTCTGTGAGCTTTCCATGTACTGCAGCACATTTGAATTGGATATGTTGTGTTCAAATTGATAGCACTGAGTAAGCCAAGAAATATGTGCGTTTTCCTTTAAACGTGAGCGGCGGCAAGGCATGGTACGCTATACTGAACAAGCCAGTCGGCACTGACCAAAATGTTGATGGATATACGGCAGATCAAAACGAGGAGAGTCATTTTGAAGTGCTCGGTGTCTGTCTGGCATGATAGGCTTCTGAATTTATACCTCTTTGCAAAAGAGACTTCACATAATTTTATCCGTTCGTTTCAATTTGAGAGGTATAGAGAATTGGTATTCATTTTTGTGATATAACCCTTACATTGTACAATTTAAGAAAACTGACTGAAAGAGATAAATTAAATGGGTAGAAATATTTTCAAATCAAAGACCAACTGACATATATAAAAATGATGTATGTTTCTTACATGGTCCACAGGGAGAATTCTGCAGGCTTGCTATGATCTCTACAATTTGCTTCAGGGCAAACTAGATTCTGGGATATTCTATTATCCCTTTGGTCTGTTTATCATGGAAACTGATGTACAATCGAGAGTTCTTTTGGTCTTTCTTTCTGTCATGCTGGAACTGGAAGGAATTCACTTATCTACTCACCTCCAGGAAACTGCTGCAGCAGAGTTCAGTGACCAGTAATCAATTATTATTGAGAAGCAATCAATTGCTAATTTCCATAATTATGCACATCTAAACACTATGAACAAGAAAGAGAAACAAAGCCGCACTCCAAGCCTTGCCTTGTTAGCAGTATTTTGTTAACACAGGCTCTAAAAAAAGCTGCCGCAGCTGGTACCACAAATGTGTTTCCAGTATTCAGGCCATCAACGTGATTCGTCGCTAAATGTATAGAATCAGCTTCTTGCTAAAAACTACAATTACAGGTGATATACAGATTGAAATCACAGGGCTGGTTTGTCGAAGAAAATTGTCCTAATGATGGGTTTTCGGATGGGGAATGCGGCTCTTTTCTTTCTCTGTGATGGGTTGTGAAGGCAGCTGCACCTGCCTCTATGCTGTATTCTGCCGCACTTAATGATATCTGATGATATCATTAGGCAAAGTGTTCATAAACAGATGTTGAGCCTGTGCCTAAATGCTGTCAGATGAGCGGTTGCTGGCCTGCAACAGTATTATTTATATAGAACATTTACGTTTGTTATGTTAATAACCCCACTATTAGCTCTCTGGATGTTGCGTTAGGAATGTAAATGTAGTTAATATGAATAACAACCTCGTTACTCTTTGTGCCGCCGTTGAGTATAACTTTTAAGCTTTGGGAGAGAAACAAAGATACCCCCACCAAATCCTTTTGACTTAATGATTTTTTTTTTTGGCACCGTTTGGAATTTTGATCAGAAGATAAATGATAAAAATCAATAGGACAGATGTTAAATATCAGACTTTGATTTTTCTGGACAGTTAATAACCTTAGAGATCCCAACATCTCTGAATTTTCTCCTGGGAACCTAGTCCATCAGCCTGATACATCAGAGTGGTCACCACGGACTCCAGTGGCAAGTGCCCACCTCAAAGATTCCTAAACACAGTTAGACAAGGACCTAGCTTGGTTCCATGTTTTGTTATGTTTTGTTTTCCTGGCAGGACCACATTTCTCTTCCTGTGTATCAGGGCATGGCAGTCATGTGTGACAGCCATGTTTTTCTGGTTTCGTTGATGACTTAGGAATTAGTCTGATGTCATGATTGCAACGTCTAGAAACGTGACGTGACAATTCCATGTGTATTTAAGTCAAAGTCGAATTTTATGCTTCATAGTTTATTCATGCAGAGTAAGCTATGCAAATTCTGACACTCGTCCAATGTGCACTATTTCCCAGGAGCACTGTTTCACTGTGATAGCCACACTATGTTTGGAGAGTGTCTTTGTCATTTTAGGTTACATTTTAGCTCTCTGGAGAATTTTCAGCAACGAAAACTTGTGCTTGATTATTTATGGGTTCAGAAAACTATAATTTCCAAATGTTAATGAAACAGTGTTAAGCCGGCATTTTCTTTCTTCTGCAGTCATAGACGAGAGTGAGTGTTTGAAGTATCTCACCCTGGTTGACATCAAGAAGTCATTCAGGTTGCTAAAAGTGGCAAAATGCCTTTGTGTGTTTCTTTCAGACTTTATGAAAATGAGCAGTCAACCTGAGAGGCGGACTTGTGTGCATAGCTTCTCTTACTTCATCTTGTTTCTAAGGATTTCTGAATTATGTCATTGTAAATTATGATAGTATGATTTCAGTGATGACAGACTGTTTCTTTTCCTTTACTATCTGTCTTTTTAGTTTTGACCTTTTGGAAAACACTGGAAACTCCAGACGCTTTTCATCAGTTGGTTCTGCACTGTCTTCTAAATAAGGAAAGAAGAGCAGAAAACACTCTATTATATTCTTCTGAAACAATTGCTTTCTACATAATGTTTACGTGGAGACTTTAAAAAATAATTTAAATTCTCAAATTAGAAAAGATAACTTTTGTCAAATTATGGCATCAGGCAACAAAACCATAAAGCTATATGTGTTTCCATGCAAGAGAAATGAGGTCCTTGGAAGGAATGAAGGAATTCTTCACATATGTTCCACGGAAAGACTAATGGCTTGTCCAAGTATTTGGACCTTCCTACATACCTTTTAAGTGGGGTGGGAAGGCAGATAAAAAGGCTTTGGTGAGGGCTTCAACCGTTATGCAAAGCAATTTCATTTGTTGTACATTGCTGCAAGTTGTTCAGAAGAAACTTGAGAATTGCCTTTTTATTTGTGAATCCAGTCAACACTTAGGAAAGCTGGCCAATGAAAATGTTCATTCCAAACTCCTCAGAAATTTAGATCAATTGCAGTGACGGGATGAAAGGAAGTGCTGAGAGCATCAACTCTTGTTGAAACAAGATCAATTCATCAAAGTCTATTTATGAGGCCTGAGAGCCTACCTATCTCCAATGAGGGCTCATTTCCTGTCTTCTCTTCTCTAGCTGTGATTTTGACCAGTTCCTTAAGTTTATGTTTTATGCTCATTTCCTCCTTTCATTCTAGAAGGTGGAAAATTATGTTGTTGTTTAATCTGTCATGTTCCAAAATGTTTCCGTCGTTAATGTTAGGAGCAGAGAGGACCTCCTTTACTGTTGCAAGGCTCCTTTAAGGGACAGCTGAAGCCAATTGGTGCATTTTGCCTTTCTGCTCCTCGCCCTCCACCCTGCCTCCTGCCTCTCTTATTGTTTTTCTTTGACATTTCTATTTACTTCGAGGACCAGATCTTTCTGTAAATACCTTGGTGCGTATTAAATATCTCCTACATTGTTAGAATGACATGACTGCTTTATGTGTAGGATCCTTGCTTTCACCATGTCCATAACAACATCCAGAGGTCAAGTATAAGACAGCAAGTGATTCTGGACTCAAATAATGCAGATCTCAGCCCCAACTAAGCAAATTCCTGTGCATTGTTGAATCTGTTACATTTCTAGGCCTCAGTCTCTGCTCTAAGAAATGTATGCTTTCTTGGTATCTTGATTCTGGGAAGGATATTTTGGCAGATGGTCTAATGCTAAGATCTGTTGACATTTATAGGAGCCTACCATTCAACATAATCTTTGTCTTATTAAAGTATGGCCAAATTTTTTTGAAACAAACTCCTGAAAATCACCACTATTGTATACCACGCCCTAGTGATAATAATAACAGCACTGCTCTTACCTTTGTCAATTTTTATTGTTTTCCTTATTTTTGTTTGACTTGAAAATAACAGGAGGTATATGAAAATATGTTTTAATTGCACAAATAATGCAGATTTATTTCTGTATTTTTACTTCAACAATGAAACCTATTTTAAATGAATTTATATCTTAATTATATCTTATATATCAGTTATATCTTAAATGCTACAATCAGTCTCATTTCAACATTTGTTACAAGGCTTTGACAGTGGTAAGAAATTTTGTGCCATCTGTGTGTTGGCCCACTCAACCAGGCATTTGGTCTTTATCTCTTTCCTAGGTTCTAAAATCTATAACTTTAAGAAATTTTAGTGAGGTAGCTGGGCAGTATTTGTGCATGCCTTTAATCCCAGAACTCAGGAGGCAGAGGCAGGCAGATCTCTGTGAGCTTGAGACCAGTCTAGTCTACAGAGTGAGTTGCCAGGACAGCCAGGACTGTTTCATGGAGAAAAAAAAAAATTAGTGAGGAACTTCACATTCTACTAAGCATAAAACCAATGTTTTTGTTCAAAAAGAAAATATAGTTATTTTTGAAAATCAGTTAAAATTGGTTTCATATCAAAACCAAGTTGAAATTACTACAGTGATAACAATTCATTTATTTCTTTGTTACCACTCATTTTTGCTTAAAAACAAGTTGGCCTCAGGCCTCAAGGAGCAAGTACAACTTGCAAAACACTTGCTCAACATTCTCGGCTCTTTTCCAGTGTTTCCCTGGGTGTCATTAAAATACTCATGAGACCTCAGAGTTCCACAAAACCATTCTGAAGATTCTCAGTTGATATTGTACTCCAAAGCATACTCATGTCTCTGTGAGAAGAAATTTGGTACTAACAGGACAGTATTGCTGTAAAACTCGGAATTAAACAATGTGAAAATTACAGAGAAGGAGCTTCTGCCCATAAGAACTGCACAACAGGAATGGCTGTCAGTTGAGTTTACATGGATACAATGACACGATTTACTAGTGTACAAGGATTTGGTCTAGAAACACCCATAAAGCACTCCATTAAAAAGCTCAGTATTTTAAGGGATTTTTGAAGTGTTCTATTGGATGATTGACTGTCATTAAGAGAATTGTCTCCCATTTATCTGAGGACCTCAGAGAAACTTATTTGGGGGATGGGGCTGGAAAAGGGAAAAGCAGAGAACAGGAAGAAGAGAACGAAACTGAGCGTGCTCGGTTTCTTGCTGAGACATCAACCAACTTCCACTTTGCTAAGCATAATGTACAACTGAGAAAAATTTATTTGCTGTGATAATCAGATCTTGCCTAGGAGGAGAGAGTCACCAGTTTCTTAGTCCCTTTCTTCTACAAGGATTGATGTTTTAACCTGGGGAGTCAGATTGGGGATGACCATGGGAGTGGCCCCGAAAGGCCATTCATTATGGTAGAGCTTGTTATTTGTGTAGGAGGATAAGACCAGAAAACCATCTTTCAATCTTGTGTCCATATCAATAAAATTGAACTAATTGCTAATTGATATTCAGAAAATGAACTACTCTAGTACCCCAGAGCTTTGCTGGATTCTTGCATGGAGTTAGAAACAAGGTATCATTCACTTCGGTTACAGAGTGTGGCATTAATACTGGAAAGAACAGTCTCATCTATAATTTTTAATCTAAAGTATATCTGAATATATGGGCCATCAGAATAGTGTTTTCAGGACCAGCCACTATTTATAGCACTTATTTATTCATAAAATATAAACTTCTTACTAATTATTATCTTGAAATAAATTGTTAGTAATTGACATAGTTTCCCAAATATAAAGATGATGCTTTCTTCCTGCATCACATCGGTTACCCCATCTTCCAACAACCGCCACAGAACATTTTCATGGTTTTGCTCACATTGTATTGTTAAAAATTGTAAAATATTTTATTGCTCTGGCATAGAATATCTTAAAACATCCGGTGAACTGTGTATCTCATGCCTTCTGAAGAAATTGTAGTTGGAGGAACATCAACATAATGAGTATTTTTGTGAGAACTGCAAATGTCTAAAGAAATCAATATGCAGTCCTAAGAAATACTACTAGGAAACTCTACCTTTCAAGATTTACTCCATTTTTATTTTTAATTATGTGTAGGTATGCATTTCTGTGTATGAACATGTTCATGTGAGGACAGTGGCCACGAAGGCCAGAAGAGTGCAATATATACCCTGGAGCTGGAGATACTGCCGCTGTGAGCAACCTCTTTGGGTGCTGGGGGTTAAAAGCAGCATGCTGTCTCCACTGCAGAACCACATCTCTGACTCCCTAGAAAAATACATCTTAATGCTTTATTTAGTTGCTCTCCACAGCAGGTTTGATGCCCCCTTCCCTCTAATATCATCTGGGTAAAACACCAAACAATAAAATGTCATGTTTCAAAAGCTTGAAATACTGGCGACGGGTTGTAATTTCAATAATTAACCAATAGCATGACTTTGGTTTTGCTTATTTGTTACTTAGAATAGTTATTTCTAAAATGTAGCCCATGGCATCCATGATCCCCTATGGAAAAATGATCAATATTTTAATCCATTTCAGAAAATTTTCGGTGCTGTAATCCAATGGAGTCTATGAAAATCAAAGGTTGTGAAGAGCTCTAAAAAAAGATTTCTTAGTTTATTTGAATATTTAAAAGGCAAATATTCATGTAGAGTCTGTCTTTCTCCTTGGCGTGCACTACAGAACTGACTCTCAGGGAAAAGGACACTGAAGATGTTTCCTCAAGAACTGTTTTTGTGCAAAGCACAGAGGTTGATTACTTAATCCAACATTTTATATACATACATTATATATGTTGTCTAATATATTATACATAATTCTCAGAATTTAACTTCACATATTTTAATCTGATAAGTGACTATCCAAACTGTGTTACTCGTTTGGAATTAGTGTGTTTTTGAATTGTGAATAAATAATCTTGGTAAGCCCATTACATAATTCTGCTATCAAAACTATTGCTCCAAAGTTTACTTTCATAAAACCCTCAACAACTGACAAAATAATTAAATGAAGTGTTAATAATAATAGTAAAAAAGATAGGGGTGGCTAGAAAGGCGGTTCCACAGTTAAGAGCTCTGTTGGTCTTGCAGAGGACCTGGTTCAGCTCCCAGAACCTGCATTGTGGTTCACAGCTAAGGGTAACTCCAGTTCTAAGTAATTCAATACACTCATAACTAACTTCTGTGAGCATCAAACCAAATGGCGCACATACATTCCTGCAGGAAAACACTCCAGAATGAAAAAACAGGAGATGAAACAAATAACTATAAAAAGAAAAAAACTTTAAAAAAAAAGTATTAGTATTACTGGAGCTACAGCTCCAAGATAAGGCACTTGCCGAATTATTTTCCAAGTGGGGAGGTAGGGAAGATCTGGAAAGAGTTAAGGGTGAGGAAAGCATCCCCAGACTATATTGTAGGAAAACGATCTTTTTTTCAATAAGAATGAGAAAGTACCAGGCAAGGTGGTATATACCTAGAACCCTAGAATTCTGGAGGTTGAGGCAACTAGATTGCCTTAAAGGCCTAACATGCTGAGTTCAAGGCCCTCCTGGACTACAAATAAATAAATAAATAAATAAATAAATAAATAAATAAATGAATGAATAAATAAAAATTTGTTGTAATACAAATTTCAAATTAGAAGATACATAAGAAAGAAATCATTGACATCAGAAACCAAAACTAAGATGAACCCAGTTCTTTAAGAATCTTTGTTATGGTTTCTTGCCTTATTTATTTATTTATTTATTTATTTGTTTGTTGTTTTTTTAAGACAGGGTTTCTCTGTAGCTTTGGAGCCTGTCCTGGAACTAGCTCTTGTGGACCAGGCTGACCTTGAACTCACAGAGATCCACTTGCCTCTGCCTTCCCAGTGCTGGGATTAAAGGTGTGCACCACCACTGCCAGGCTTTGCCTTATTTTTTTTTAAACTGGAAAGGCACCAACAGTGCATTAACAGCTACTGGGCCTGGTAACTGTCTTATTGTCTTCTCATACTCTGTTTACGCTAATTGTTTGCTACAGATCCTTCCAGCATTTTTTTTTGATGATTTCAAAACTGACACCCATTCAGTTACCAAAGTTAACCTGAGTTGGAACTGTACAATATGGGGGAGATATCTAGAAACATAGCCTATGGACCTTGACTTGAAATCAATGAATAATGCTCCTTTCAAGTCCAGGGTTCTAGACTGTGAAGTGAGTGCCTGCCAATTTCATCATAACATACATTGGTTGATTGATTGGCAGCTAAGGAACTCTGCTATAAATAAGGATCTGTTTTTCAAACACACTAAATTTATCTTGAGGTATCTTAATAATTGATTTTTGTTGCTCAGTGTTTCATAAGCATGGCAGTAATTGTCTTTAGTTCAAATATGACAATAATCAAATTGCCATTGAAATTTGGGGGCCCCCAAAATGCAATAATAAAACCTACAAGCTTTGAAGGCTTTAAAGTGGAATTTCCTGTGTGGTGATTTCATTTACTAAACTGTTCTTTTCCTTGAAACAAAAAACTCATTTGCATGGACCTCAGCAAAACAGAACTGGTCCTCTGGACTACTTCCTGATGAAAGGGATCAGAACAAGAATGACAATCACTCTCATCCAGACACGAAAAGGAGAAGGGAATGCCATTTCCAAGCATCTTCCCACTTCTGTGGGAAACAGGCGTTCCATGTGAGTCAGCGGAGCAGCAATGTGGGAATTTCAGCTCCCCTCTCCCAGAGCTGTGTTCATGGCATTCTGAGTGAATACACGGAAATCCAATGCAAGGCACAATGACAGTAGCCACGTTTGTGCAAATAAGTGTCTCACTGAAAGCAGAAAGTACACTGCTGAAAGGATCCCTCAGAACCTTCAAAGTAAAAGCATGGCTGCCCAGAGCAGGCTCACACACAGAGTATTTCAGTGCTTCTGGTAGCAAGCAAACAAAATATGGTTCAAATGGCTTAGCAATCCGAGGAACGGAACACACCAGTTTAATGAGGTCTCTGCTTGAAATGAAAGTGGAAGGAGTTTTACAGAGAACAGTATTCAATAACAAAATATTAAATGATAAACACAGATTGCTTAAAATCAGACGGGCCATTTTAAGAAAAGCATTTTAGCTCATCATGATATGTAGCACCTTATTTAAATTAGGAGGTGTTAATTCATAGCTTGAATAATATATTAATATAATATGTAAAGTGAATGGCATTGTTAATCACAGTCGCGCCTGGAACGACTTTGCTTCTGTGCACTGAATGTTAATTTTGCAAAACATTAATTTCAAAGATTTTGCAGCAGTGCTTTTGTAATTAAATATTAATGTCACATGTTATTGCAGTAGCATGTTTATGAAAGCCGGCAACACTTCAAGTCAACTCATTTGTTTTTATATTTATTCTTGTACATCTGCAATCCCTTCCATTTCACCATTTCAAAGTGCAGGCCATTTTGAATAGTCAATATGTGAACATTTTTCATTGTAAGCGTTTTTTAACATCCAACAGGGTAAATATTTAATGTTGTGTTTTTAGCTGGTATAATTTTTCAGAAAATTGGCTATAACTTTTAACAACTCAAAGGTACCTAAACTGTCTCCAGTTTTGGCTTAAGTGATCTGAAAATAAAGTAGTAATAAATGTGATTAAGCTATGTAAAAATATTCAAGGAATTCAAAGGCTCTCTACGAAAGTTGGAAGTCACAAGTGCAGTTCTCTGCACAAGATATCTCAACATTTACTTATTTTAATGTCGTTATTAAAAGTTCTGTATCTAGACAAAGAATAGGAAAATCTAGCTTGTGATTTTGATTCCTAGACTTATTATGTGTTTAAAGTCAGGCATTTGCTTTAATAAAAAGAATTATTGTGCTCAGTGATCCATTCCAATGGATATATATGATCAAATACTCTACTGGGTCATCTTCTCTAGACACTCCCAACATGGTCTGGATAGTTAGCCTAAAATCTAAATCATGTTTGTTTTTTTCTAAAATTTTTATAACAAAAGAATATTCAAGGCATTATATTTTAAAACTATTTCCTTCATCAAGCAAAGTTGTCCTCTACAATGAAATTCTTTAGATATATTTATTTTTAATTATTTAACAAGTTATCCATATTACAAAGAAAACTCCAGGACAAATAAGATCCATTTTGTTTGGTTAAAGGCATGTTTACCAGTTAAAAATCATATCTGCACCTGATGTTGTATGTTAGCAGCTAATGCCATTTGACATTGATGGAATTAAAGGATGAAGGAGGGATACAAAGCACATTTTCCAAGCATGGTGGGTCTCCAACAATGCCATTTAAATATTATTTGTCACTATTTAAAATGAACCTTTCCCTTTGAGCTATGCCATTATGCTCATTTGTCCTGTCACCGCTGACAGGCTATATGACTCACACACAGAAATGGTCATTAGGTAGTGCATCTTCATCTTATTAAAAAAAGAGAGAGAGAAAGGAAGAAAGCAAGCAAGCATTCTGATGCCTCTAAAAGCCTGTAATTATTTTCATCCAAAGAGATAGTGTCGCTTGGAAGGTAATTTAATAACCTTTTGCGTGTACCTGGGGAATGCCTCTCCAGGGGACCAAGGTGCAGACATGCCATTCAGTCGTCAAAACATGACCTTTAATGGTTGCTTGGAGAGAAGTTGGTGCTGAGTGTTGTACACACTGCAATGTTAATTCTGCTTTCTAATATATGCAAAATTTAGTTCTTGAGCAATGATCTTTATAAGATGAATTAATATAGGTACTGCTCCAGGAAACAAAAGAAATCGTAAGTGAAATTCTCCCTACCACGCCTCATCTTTCTGCTTCAGTGTGAAGTAGTTAACAACTTGTACAGTATGTACAGAAAAATAGTAGGAAAAACTCCAAAGACTTTGCTTCCTTTAAGTTAGTGTGTATTTTCTCTTTTAGACTCTACAGAAATGTAAAGCAAAGTCAGAGGCATCTCTTTAATAAGCGTAATTTCCCAAATAAGGCATTGGCTACAATTCCGCACAAAAGATGAAGAGCCACTTCTTCTCAGTATCCTCTCTCTGTTTTATAACACCTTCTACATGGCTCACTGAAATTCCTAATGCAGTTAGTGAATTGTTCTTATAAAATTCTTCATGTATTTTGATGTTACAAAATGACATTTTCAACACTTGCATAGGCAAAAAGGTGCAGGCGATTTTCTGGAAGAGCCAGGTTCAGAACTCTTTATTTCGGTAGTGCGGTGTTAGATCCCGCCTTATTAGAAATGCTAGGGTTTCACCTCCTACCTCTGACACACCATCCGTCAATTTATTAGCACGCTGGTGCAGTAAGCCACTGAACAGGCTATATCAATTCGTTTAGTTTCTTTTTTTTCTTTCTTTAAAATGTCTGTAATCCTCAGCTCTGCTCTCTCAACCAGTCAACATTAAAGATTTATGTTGCACTTTTTTTCATTGCTACACCTGAATATGGATTACTTAAATGGGCTGTAAATAATTCATATCTGGGAATAAGTTTCCATTACTGACCAATGTTGTAATTTAATATACTGTATTATGGGTCATACAGTTTTAGATTGTTTTCTGTGTGCATTCTGCAGTCAGGAAAACAACAGTTTAAGTAAAAAGGGTGAGGTGTTTGTTTAGCTTATTTTCAGGTTCACGCTGGCGTCAGTTCAGCAATAGGAATAAAGGAGGCAGAAACTGCATGCTCTTCTGGTATTTATGGAAATCATTTTTAAGCTCTTGACCTGAAACAAAATAAATTCAAAAAGAAATAAATGTGTTAATATCGGTGACTTAAAAAATCTTCTTATGAATTGAAAAATAATCTTGGTTCTTGAACCCAAAGGTTAATCTTCTTGTTTGATTCTTGAATATCCTGTGCATAAAAATGCCACAATAAAATTATAATTTATGTGACAGGCTTGAATGAGGCTACTGGATCAAATACACAAAATATTAAAGTACAAGCTATTTTTGAAGCAAGGCAAGTGTTTACTCTTAAAAGAGCTTTAAACAACTTAAGATTAAGTTAAGTATAGCAAAAATTAATAATAGATTAATACATTAAAATCTATGAAGACACATAAGATAATGATTTAAAAAGGAATAATTTAAAAAGATGAATTAAAAAGTCGAATCAGAAAAGAAGGCCAGCATAAACTAGGGAAAAAACATGCTGTGAATAAAGTCTGTTAGATCTTGAAATAGGAAGAACTGCTAAATAATGCATAGTTTTATTTTTCTATCATTTGCATAAACCTTAAGAGAGTATTTATTTGTGTAAAACTTGATGTATCGAGTAAGGAGAATGAAAAAAATGGCATTCATTTTGTTTTCATTTTGGTATTTAGGAAAAATATTCTGTTACATATGGACTACTTAGACCTAATCATCTGACTGAATGTGCAGTGTGCCTTGAGCCAGGTTGGAAAGGGCTGGCTGGAGAACACTGCCCTGGTCTTGCTGCAGGCAATGCAGGTTGGCCCACGCTCTGCTGGGGAGCAGATGGTGAGCCAATGCTTGTAGTCACACTTACCTTCCTTGCTAAATCCATAATCCCTCGCTGGACACGGAGCCAAGGCAGGCTTTGGAGGCAGAAAGGAGGTTACAATCTGGACTTGGGTAGTGACTGCCAGAACTGAGAAAACAGCTCAGAAATTTCAAATGCTTAACAAGTTATCTGTCTTGTCCCTAAGCCAGTGCAGCATTTTTAAAAGTAATTAAGACATGATTGAAAATGTGTATGCCATCTAAATACAAAAATCTTAAAAAATCATCAAAACCAATAATTAAAAGCCACATTTAATGTGACATTATGCAAAAGGCATTTAAAAAGAACTGTACTTTTGTTATTGGAGAGAAATACATTGAGTAAAAAAAACAAGAAAAAGAAATAAAGAAACATTTATAGAAAAGACATTTTATTTTTCTGGCAGAACTGGATGTTATAGAAAGGAATATTCCATAAATGCCTGCAAATATGAATATTTTACTTCCACAAGGAAATGTATATCTATGTAACATTGTGTCTATACCTACATATGCTTCTCTTGTTTTAAAATATTTAATTATTAATTAATTTTCTATATATAATACTTATGCATGTATATGTATGTTTTTTATATGTGTGGATAGGTTCATTATCAACACAGACATTATAAACCAGAAAGACAAACTAATAATATTGAGTGGATAGCCAAGTCCTAATCATTATAAAAGGGACAGTGAGAGCCATCTGTTTAATGTAAAAGAACAACAACAGAAGCCCCTAACTGATAAAATGCATATATGTCTATTATAATGAAATCATGAAGTACTCATATAAAAAAATACATGCAACATGTCAACATAATCTATTAGGGTAGCGGTGACTTGCATACCCTGCCTACAATAACCTCTTCCAAGAATCAAAGCCGGTGCTTAGACGATTTGTGCCATACCACAGGGTTTTCTTTTCGTTTTCTTTTTTCCTTTAAGTTGGTAGTGATTCAGTGGGTGTTACAAAATTTTTTAGTCTTCTCTACTGAATTTTCATTAATCCTCATTTTCTTAGTCAACATTCTTTCTATGCAAATCATTCTTAGGCATACTCCAGTTGAAATCCATTGACTTAAGTAAACTTCTAGCTGTCATCAATCCTGTTTCAGCATTCACAGTTCCCTGTGGGCACAGGCTCCCTCTTCCTTTTGTACGTGGGGGTAACCTGTGCTCTTCCCCAGCTCCTTACAGCACTGTTGATTTCCATTGTCTCTCTTGAGAAAGGACTTATTTCATTCTTATTTATAATTGAGAAAACGATCCTAATTTCTATTCTTCATGGAGCTCTTTCCAAATTCATTTCAGTAACTTCTAACCCTCTCCTGGCAATACTGTTTTCTTCAGAAATTGATGTAAATAATTAAAGAAATACATTTGCACATCTTTCATGGCCTCATCTTGCATTCAAGAAATCCAACTGGACTGACATAAGCATAGGTTAGTATCACAGAGATACAGAGGAGGAAAATATTAGATATGAGTTATGTCCCTATAATAACGGGCCTGTTAATTTTAACTTTTATATTACCTCTCGCTGGAAAAAATATACCCTCAATTATGACATTTTCACCAATGTTCATGAATTTACTAGGAATATTACTATAAAACAAGGTCAGAAAGTAGTTTATCCCTTCATCCCCTAACCCAAAATGAAACATTATATCACGCACAGCTGTCTAATGTTTTTGAGTGAGACATATTTTCATATGCTTTCAGAAAACTTCAGAAGCTTGGTCTAATGTGATTTCTGTTTCCGCACAAGAGAAAGGGAGAAAACATTAAAGCTTACTTGTAATGATGCAAGTTTGTTGTGAAATCACACTGTTGTTAGCAGAGACATTTTTCTATGATAATAAATAATTTCAAACCAACAAATCAGCAAAAGATAGAAAGCGTTTTATTAGGAATCGAAGACAGTAAGAAATTGCCTTCGGCATAAGACATATCTCCTCCATTTGAGATTTTAAACAAAGACAGTGTACTTAGAAGTTCCCTGCTTTCTCTTCAGTCCTGCCATCATGGAAATATAAAAATGTATCTATGTTTCTGCAGACCAGTTTCCTTAACCTTATAATAATAGCTCTTATGCAATGATTTATAGCCTTTTAATCCCTCCAAACTGTCTATAGCTATATGAGGCTAAAGACAACAAATTTCAGAACTAAATATAATTGAGTACAAATAAATAGCACAATGCAGGTGATATCTCCAAGCAACCTGTGACTCATTACCGAAAAGCAATTTAGAGATACTCAAAACTACCTAACAGCATTAGCATCCACGTAGTCACTTAACATTATTCTTTAAAATTTTATGGCATATTCTGATTCAAAATTTGTGGCATTTTCATTCATTTTAAATGCAACATTAATGATGGAAATAATTTCAAATATAGAACTCTGAGCATGTCCCATGCATCAAGACAATGAAACGATAAATACTATAACTATATCACATACATAAGTCCGACATTCAGGGGCAATATAAAAATTCTGGGGTGTAGAAAAGAACTATATTAATAGTTAATGCGGACCAGTGAGAAGCAGAAGTGAGCTAAAAAGCAAGCAAGCAATGAAGGAAGTAAGCAAGCAGAAACCAAATAAGAAGTGAAGGCTGAACAGGAAGTCCAGCTCATCCAAACGCTTAGAAGTGGTTTCAGATCTCTAGTGAATCTTCTGCACTTTGATCTGTCACCTATTAAACACAAGAGTGGCATATGCCAATTGTCTTGTAATATATAAGGCTTCCAAGTATGTATATTCTTAACCATCAACATTATCACAAACATTATTAATTCAAAGAGACCTCTGCTTTCCTAAAAAGGGAATGATGCTCTGATGGCAAGTGACCTATTATAGAATTGGAAACGGTCATATTGTCAGAAGTTGCAACTCTTGGATGGAGCATAAAGCAGAGATCTTGATGTTAATGGTCATGGAAGATTCTGTGTTGCCATCTGTCAGGAATTATTTACCAGTTTTTTGCTGACCAAATTCCAAATTAAGAAGCTCCATTCCTGGCACAGATTTACCCTCTATCTTAATTACAAATAGTGTCCATCTTTACTAAGACCTACTAGACCACAAAAAGTTTTGAAGGTCTTCAACTGTAATATATTTTAATTAACTTCTTCCCTATGCTCATCATTCACTAGATTAGATTTTCACTAGAGGTTCCTAAATAATACTCAGATAGTCTCAGTCAACTGTAAGCATTCGTCCTGGGGCTAGCTGCCAAGACCATTCTAAAGAACATATTCTGTTTTTATTGTCTGTTTTTAATAACTTCTCAGTAACTCTGCATATCTTTTAGAAAATAAAGTTCAGTATCTGTATGATAACTTCCAAAGATCTCCATGATCTGTTCCCTTCTTGGTCTCTGCCTCTTTATGTATTGCTGAATCTAAGTTCTTTCCATCTTGGAAGCCTCCTCAACATCATCATTTTTTTTTTATAAAATCCAGTTTTCTGTTTATGAGAAATGCTATTCCATCTAGCCACATTTTCTAATTTCTTTCCCATGTAACCCTCTCTCATCTTCCTCCTCAATAAAACCATTCCTAATTACCCTTTCCAATCTCCAAGATAGAGTGTGTATGTCTTTCTTTTGTAATCTCATGTTCTCATTAGTTGTCACAATTGTATGTCAGAGTGAAGTTGCTTCTCTGCCTCTACTGCTGGAATAAGAACTTTCATTAAGACATGAGATTTCATTCCCTCTTGGACTCAAAGTCATGCTGTTGTGTGACAAAACACAGTAATACCATAGTTGATTACTTTATTCTTGGATACTCTGGCATCATACTCATAAAGAACACTCTCAACTCTTCAAGGTCTCTGTCTTCTCCAGTTCTTACATATGGAGTTTCTTGGGGGCTCAGTCATGTGTGATATTACCTTAATATCTATAATACTTGAGACCTTTTTGAGGTGAGCATGACTTCAAGCTATCCATAAGATGCCTACATTCAAATCTCCGCATCTGGGTTTGCCCACAGACCTTCAGACCCATTGAGAAGTTTGCCTTTTGATATTGCTATTTGACTAACTAATACAAGAATACTTGCTGACCTCTGCACTGAAATTCTGTCTCTCTCTTCTTATTTTCCACCAAAATAAAGAACCCATGTTAATCTCTACGATATCTAAGGCCTGTATCAAAGTTACTTGAGTGCATCAGATTTTGCTTCCACTTAGCATCTCTGCCAAAATGACCGTGCTCTCCTTCCAGGATAATACAATAGTCTTTTTCAACTGCCATGCTTCCCTTCCTATCTCTTGTCATACACTCTTCAATAATAGCCGGGTTGACCATTTAAATATGTGAATGAAATCATCCATTTGCCTATTTGGCGTTGTATGTCAATTTTAATTCTATTTTAAATGAATTTCTAGCATATGCTCTTGACTGACCATGCAGTCCCTTCGATGTGCTCTAGTGTCTTTGCATCTCGCCCCCTCTTTTCGCTTTGTTCTGGCTACACTTGTCTTTCATTTTCTCAAGCAACTTGTTTTGTTGCTCTGGTTCTAAATTTCCTCTTGTTTCTTCTTCCTGTCATCTACTTTCACCTACTAGCCTAAGCTTTTCTTAGCAGAGAAACTTAGTCATTTGCTATCACTGTACTTTATAGAACACCTGTCACTATCACTGATCTCCATTTAGAATCAATAATTTTTTCATGTTTCTCTGAATAACTATGTCATTTTAATGGTCTATGTTATGCCCAGTCTTATCACTAAATCCCTTTTGTTTATATATCAATTGGTATTTTTGGCTCATCCTCAAACTCTCCATCAGCACATAAATCTTCTCATATCCATCACAGAGATTCTAGAACTTTCACTAGATCTCAACCAGCAGCAAGTCCCTCAGTATTTGGTAAATAAGCAAAAACAATTGTATGTGAGGTTATAATCAAATGGGTGGATTTTAGAAAAATCCTAATATAGAGGACCAATCCATGTGGACAGGAAGAACATACCTTAACTTTTTCCTCAAATTTCATGGTTCTTAACAAAAACAATAAGCAGACATTAAGATAGATAGACCAGTCAACTGATAGACCAGAGAGAGCATCACCAAGTAGGCGTTGTGCCTGCAAGTACTGGTGAAACTTGTTTTTCAGTTATTTATTCCTGGAGTGTGAGACCAGGTCAATATAAAGCACAAAGGAAGCCTTAACAACAAGAATCAGTGTTTCCTTTGCTTACCTAAAGATGAAGAGACAGTTGTTAACACAGTGTCTTAGGTGGGTGCCCAGCACAATTTGTACTGCATGGCAAGAAACCTCACTGTTTGCATCTCAGAGTTTTACTTTAAGGTAAAGTAAAGGCTTTGTTTTCTCCCATTAAGACAGAAATATTTCTCCATTTATTACTGAGGAAAATACTCATTTAGTACCCAATAGACACCTTATAATGTAGTAAATATAAACCCTGAGTGTAACTTTTTTCTTATGTGCTAGTAATAATGCAGAAGGTATTATAATATTAAGTACTAAGTCAGAGAGGAGAGGAAACGACAGAGGAGTCAACACAGCCTATGTAGTACATCAAAGACTTGGTTATGAAATATGTACCTAACTTTACTGAGAGAGAAAGAGAGAGAGAGAGAGAGAGAGAGAGAGAGAGAGAATTTGAGCAAAGTATAAAATGAAGCATGTGGATGTCCTGTCACAGTAGACGAGCTGTTACCCTTGAAGAGAGAAAACAACATTCTAGACATTCTCTGNAAAAAAAAAAAAGAGAACCCAGCAGTGACGGATCACAAACAACTTTTTGTGGGTGGAAATTTTGCACCCACCTCCCATTCTCTGTGCTGGGATTTTGTCTAGTTTGAACTTCTACAGGTGTTGTACCCAGGAAGGGAAAGATTTGACTAAAATGGATTGTATGAAAAGTAAAAAACTTAAAATTCAAAAAGACATCCCTTTTGTTGTTGTTGTTAACTTTCTGGTTGGTGATTTCTGCATGACAAGATATATTTCTCTATCTGGAAGGTAACAGAAGATCATTCAGACTGTATTTCAAGCACTCAAACATGCTGTCCCCATGATTTGGCACATCCTTCCTTCTTACTTCAGTCTTTTATCTTATATAAAGTTGGACCACAAACAAGGAGGTGACTGAGGGAATAGTATTGTGACTCAGTTGCCAAGTGCTTGTCTACCATGCACACTCACAGGTTCTACATGCAACTTCCAGAAATGCAAAACAAAATAAACTGACACCAACAAAAGTTACTGGATTTTGAAGATAAAACTTCTTGGAACCAAATATTCAGATACCGAAGAGTTCTTTGGTAGTATCTTTTCTAGAATAGCTCCTGGAAAGGTTTTCACTGAAATAAAAAAAACACCAGCTATTTACAGTAAAAAGTCATTATTTAGGTCAGAATACTGAAGTTTCAAGGGTGGAGGGAGACTCCTCATCCACTCAGTTGCAGTGAGAGCCCTCTCTATGGTATGTTGTAATAAATGCCAGTGGGAGGAATGTGTTTGAGATGAACAAATCCCATCTTTCACCAGGAAGCCAAAGAACCAGGTTCCACAGTCCCACACACTTCTTAAGACTTAAGGACCACTCACAAGTCTCCAACACTTCTTTAAGGACCCATCACTTCTCAATACGGTGACCAAACCGTTGTCATATTTTTTTTCACTTTGATAAATACCCAAGGAGAGAGCTTAAGAAAGGGAAAGTTTCTGTTGGTTGATGGCTTCAAAGATTTCAGGCCATGGTAACAGGGCAGAGCAGTTCTCCTCATAGAGGCCATGTGGCAGAGAAAGAAAATGCTTGTTCTAGATGCCTCTGTTCGTTCCACCACTTGAACTCCATGTGAATGGATGTTGTTGCTCACATTCCATATTCGATATTCTCTATAGATAACCCTCTTTGAAAGCATGTAGCTGCATGAGGAGATGAATTTTACTAATGCCCTAAGCACATCTCAGTCTGATTAAATCTGACTAACCATCGCACAAGCTTTAAACACATGAAGCACAGAGTGAGGGTGTTAAATAGTATCCAAACCACATGACACCTCTCTACATTGTCTGTTGCACAAAATCCTATAATCATACCCACCTCAAATCAGTCACAACCACAATTCTGTTTTGTTCTGAAGGACAGATGTTCTAAGGACCAGTAATGGAAGTTGTGTAAAATCCTAGGCAGAGACCAAGTGATGAATAGCTGCTGTCACATCCTCATTTTTGATTTCTCTGTTCCTTGTGTTCAAAAGTCCCTTGCTTAGAAGCTAAGGACAATGGATCTGGGTTTTGATTCTACTGCATGTACTGGCTGTGTGGGAGC
>LOEQ01000924.1:137764-173587 GCA_001685075.1 Bramus lutescens | reverse complement strand
AACCCTGACTGCTCTTTGGACTGGAAAGGGAGGGGGAGGGGAGATGGGGGAAGGAGGAGGGAAATGGGAGGAGGGCAGAAGGTGGAAATTTTTAATAATAATAATAAAAAATTAAAAAGTCCCTTACTCTACTTTCTTAAAAATTTTATTGAAGCTACTTGGTACTCTTTCAAGCCCATACCTTTCTTTCTTTTAAAAAAATGGCAAATAAAAAAGACAAAATTATGTTTGAGTTCATATTATGTTGGCATCTATTAATAAGCCTGGGGTCCGCCCTTGAGTGTGGTTTGGATACCCAGTGAGATTCCGTTGGGTGGGAATGGGAACTCGAGTCTACTTCCCCACCTCAGCACTGGGACCCTGTCTTGTTTGAATTTGTCCAGTCCCCTACTCATGCAAACACAGTCTTTTTGAGTTCTTATGTGTGTCTAGCCTGTTATATCTGTAAGACATGTAAGCTAGGACTAAGTGTTCCTAATCTCCCACCCTCAGCCTATTGTCTAGCTGTGAGTTCCTGTATTAACCCCCATCTAGTACAAGGGAAAGCTTATTGGACAATGGCTGAATTTATTCTACATTTTTTGTGTAACTTTGGGTCATCTTTATTCAACATGTTCTCCAATGGTTTCCAAATGATCACAAATCTTTCACCAGGTTTGCAGAAACTCCTTTGTGGTAGTGTTTTTATCTACCTTATTAATTACAGCACAGGTGCTTATGGTCTCAGATAGTATGTGTGAAGTTTTGCTGTGTTTTGGTCTTAAGGATTCTTCCCAAGGTCTGTGTGTTGAAGATTGAAACTCCAGCAGCAACGGTAGTGTTATGAGCTGCTAGGACTTTAAAGAGAGAGGGCCTAAGGTGAGAAGTTAGGACACTGAGCTGTCCTTTAAAGAGATACCAATAGATATCTCTCTGTTTCCTGACCACCTCAGTGTGAGCAGCTTGTATTTCCGCTTTATGTACTGACTTGCATAGGTCTAAAAACATCAGGGCCAATTGGTCTCGGGCAGGAACCTCAGAAACTGTGAGTTGAAATAAACCTTTCCTTTGTAAGTTGGTATCTGGGATATTGGTGACTAAAACAGACACAGCTATGCATTAGTCAGAACTCTGGGAATCCTTTGGAAGAGGGGGAGGGAGGAGCCAGAGGGGTAAAAGGAAACCACAAGAACATGGCCCACAGAATCAACTAACCAGGCCTCACAGGGGCTCAAAGAGACTGGAACGATAATCAGGGAGCGAGTATGGGTCTGAACTGGTCTTCCGCATGTGTTATTGGTATATATATGGCGGTGTAGCTTGATGGTCTCATGGGTCTCCTACGGGTCGGAGCAGGAACTGACTCTGACTCTTCCGCCTGCTTTTCCTCCCATTGGATTGCTTCATCCAGCTCTGATATGAGGGTATATACCTAGCCTTATCACAACTTATTACGCCATGTTTAGTCATGTTACATTCATAGAAGACCTGCTCTTTTCTGGAGGGAAACAAGAGGAGGAGTGGTTCTGGGGAAGAGGGGAGATGGGAAGAGAAGGGACCGAGAGGAGAGGAGAGAGGGGAACCTGCAGTTGGGATGCAATGTATGAAAGAAAAATAAATTAATTAATCTAAAAAAGAATATATGCATTTTGTCTCAGTTCAGCTCTATTACATTTGTATAATAGAAATCATGATCACAAATCCACAAGGACTGATGTGCATATTTGTTAAAGGCTTCATGAGGAACATAATAAACTTTGCTTTCAGGTTAGAGATGTAATTCTGGCACTAAAGATACTAAGTTCTTATTGTAACATGTTAACTTTTGTGTGAATTTTCTTTTGATTTCTAGTTGTTTTCTACACAAGCACTATAAAGTAAAATCCTTACATTTCAACTTATTACATGACGGTTCATTCAGTTAGTTTATAGAAATGATTCTCATGTGAAATCTGGTACCACAAAAATACTTTACTATTTCTTCAAAACTTAGAATCTAACTAAGAAAAAGTATGTTTAATTTATTTATTTTTATTTTACGTGCATGTGTTTTGCTTACGTGCACAGTACATGCATGCCTGGTGCCCACAGAGGACAAAGAGGGCATTAGAAAGATGGAAATGGAGTTGTAGGTGATTGTGAGACCCTGTGTGTGTGCTGAGAACCAAACCTGGTCCTCTGAACCATCTCTTCAGCCCCAGAAAAAAATATTTTTTAAAATCCCAGATGAAAAAAATCCCAGTTATATCATTATTTATTTATTCTGAAATGTATAAAGGGTAGTTTAAATATTTAATTTTAGTCCAATTCGGCTGGCCTACTGTTTACTGGTTTCTCTTACAGACACTGTGTAACGGCTGTTTATACTCTCAGAATAATGTACATGCTCCTGATACTTGCAGTAAACTCTAAACCTGCTATTGTCAGTGTTACCTTTTGTTTTAAATAGGATAACGTGTTCCGAAGAAGACTCCATAACAATTTGAGTTACCTTCAGCCTTCCTTTTCTGTCCTCTGTGAATGGCATGGTGCATCTGCCACATTAGATTTTCCACTATTTGCGGAAACTGAGGACAAACAAATAATAATTTTGTTTCATTAGTTTCTCCATATTGGCTGCCAGTGAATTATCACTTCTACCCTTTGAGGGCTGGACCTGGCCTCACCGCACCGGGCAGTCCTGTCATATTTATTGCCGTTGCCGTCACAGTTTTCCTGTTGTTTGCCATCCTTTCTTCCCATTATGTTCTCTCTCGACTTCAATTTTATAATCTTCCTAGTTTACATTTTATGGAACTCGCTTTGTGTATTACTCTTTCTTGTTCCTGATTATTTTTGCTTTTTCTTGTTTATACTAATTGGCTCCGTTTTTATTTCCAGTATATTTATTACTAAATGGCATTCATTGCCTTTGGGCATACATTAATTTATCTTTCAGGATTTTTCATTTTCTCTGTGTCTTTTCTTTATAGATTCCTTTTTGCAACCTCCATTTCACTTCGCTTTTCTCATACGTGTATTATTCTGCTGTTGCTTTTTAATGTGCTTTCATATCTGTAATTCATGCTTCATGTATTATTAGTAGGGTTTATAAAATAAACCACTGTATGTTTGTCACAAACCATGTTAATTTGGATCATCTAAAAATAGGTTTGAATTCACTGTACCACAGTTTGCCAGCCTTCTTTATGGCCGCATTACAGGCCTTAACTAACTAAAAAAAAATTAGAAAATAATATTGCAAAGTAAAAAGACTATAGAAAATTTATTGACTCATGGTCAGAATTTGGGAGTCTATTAAAAGCAAATAACTGAAATGTAAAACAGTCCCCCAAATGATATATTTAGATCCTTTGAGGGATTTAGTTCCAAAGAAATTGATAGATGTATGTATAGGCTAATGCCATTCATCTTCTTGCTTTTAATGCACTTGCTTTCTATGCACTTCTGCATTTAAAACCAGACACAACTTCTTCAAGTAAACCCTTGAGAAATCATAGAATTAAAACAAAGAAATATGTACCAAATTGGTTATAGGTCAATATAAAAATCATAACGATATACTTGGATATCAAATAGCAATTCTCTGAGTATCAAGAATCCTCCAGACTTGGACTGACAGTGATGAAAGAATGGCCAAGTTCAGAGGCTTCATTCCACCTCGCACACAAGTAATGACCGCAATAGCATCAGCGGCAGTCCCTGAACTTTAAAATCAGTGTCCATTTTCTCAAGAACATTGGGCTTTCCTGATAGTAGGGACTCACTTGCCGTAGAAAAGTGAAGAAGCAAGAACTGTGACAGAAACAAGGATACGGTGGGCTGTTGCGCCACACCCTCTCAGGACTGTGTGTTGTTAATAAAGATTAGAAAGAAACCTAGAATCATTTGTAAGAAAAAAAGTCTCTGTAGACCAAAGAACTTGTCAGGAAACTAAGAAGTGGAGCTTAATTTTTTTCACAGAATTTAAAGACACTAACTTAATTTAATCAGAAAACCCCTTCCTAGCCTCCTTCCATTTTGATAGTCTTCGGATTGCATTAACTATTTAGAAAACTATAACCTTGTAACACCTAGTGAATTGTGATTAATAGTTCAACAAACAGAATGCATATAGTCAATGAATAAAATAAAAATGGCTGATTATTGAATTAATATTTTTATGGCATAACTGAGCAGGGACACATCTAGACTTCTTAACACACAGCAAGTGTGTCCCCAAAAACAATGAAAAATGCCCACACATTCATGTAAAATGAACACTGATGGTAGTAAATTCTAAAAATGGCAGAATTTGGTTCTAAATCAAATGCAATTTGCACATTTACATACCATATAAGAAAGCATAACTATGTTCATAGTATATTGTTCAGCTTATTTGCATAATCTAATTCAGTGACACTTACGCTCTGCAAATAGTATTCTCTATGAGATTTTATCTCTTCTTATCCTAAATTGCAGTTTATGAACTATAGACGATCTCAGAGAGAGAGACTGTAAATATCATAAATATTATGCCAATTTTTCTTTAAGATGGAAATTCATGTAAATTTTATTTCTTCATTTTCTAACAAACCTAAAAGTAGCCTGTCCTTGCAGATTAAGTGTATTTATGCATCTTTTAATTACAGACATATAATATTTATAAATAATCCCTTTACTAAAAATTAGTCATTTTGGTAAGATCATATAATGTAGATTTAAAGCACACAGCAATTTGGTCAACTCTCTCAACCCCACACACTAAATTTCCAATATAATGTCAAGCTAACTGAAAAGCTAGTAACATGGGGCTTTGATTCATAGAGAGCACACACTATCTACCCAAATTATTTCAAACTCCCAATGCACCATTTAGCTGTGTTAATGCTGGTGTGATGGGCTGGAGGAATACTATATCAATATCTGATGCTGGGATAGTGTCCACAGCATTACGAAGAGTAAGCTACCTGTTATAATTCCTATTGCATTTTAATGACTTATTTCCCAGAAATTGAACCTCAAGGAAATTATATAATTTCCACAGTAGTCAACTGACAAATGTTAATTTTGGATTGGATTCCAAATCACCTGTCATGCACTAAAGCCAATTTTTATTTCTACTGGCATGTCACAGCTGTCGTTGGGGAAAGGAAATAGGCAAATAAGAAATAAGTTTGGAACAACTAGTTCTTATTTATTTTAAAGAACTGCATCACTTACCTGAAGGTAAGCTGTTCATACCCTAAATAATGATAATAATACAGACACTAAACAACAAATGGTCTTCTGTTAGGATATCAATTTTCTCCCAATGTGTTTAGTTCTTGGTTTTTTATTAATACTAAACTTCAAAAATTGAATTTTATAAATTATTTTCTTACTTAATCACTAGAATTCTTGCATCTTATATATTGATTTTTATTTCTACATCTTACTTCAATATCACTATATCCAAAGTCATGTTGGTAACAGTTATTTGTAGAACCATTCTCATAATTTGACCTAAGTATCATGTCTTTTACAAGATAGCATCTATGTTCTTTCTAAACATGTTTTATATATGTTTCACTATAGTGAAAATAATTAACTGTAATAAGTATTTCTCAAGACAGGGGTCAAACCAAACACGAATAGTAGTTACCCAGTATGAATTCAAGTTGTTTTTCTGAAAGTTATCCCCTGAAATATCAGGCAATATAGTATTTCTGTTCATTTATTTAAAATTATCAATCTATTTAGTTATATTGTGTTATCAGAATTGGAACTAGATCTTCACCATGCTAGGAAAGATCTCCATCACTGCATTACATTTCCAGACTATTATTGTTGTTGTTGTTGTTGTTGTTGTTATTTAACTTTTTTATTTTGAGAGAATAGCTCAAAATAAGTTGTTCAGGGTGGTCTTGAACTTATGATACTTTCAATCTCTTGAGTATATGAAGTGATAAAATTCTCAGTTATATATTCTCAGCCCTGACTTACATTTATTCTTTCTTTGTCCATTTCTTCTACATTAAAAGTACAATGATTACTTTTTTCATATTTCCATTGCTTATGCAAATCATAACATCTTGTTCTTGCTTATAATTAGCTTTTGCACTTTCAGTATCATGGTCCAGTGTAGCTATTAAGATACATCTCCTTATTATTGGATATATATCTCCTACTGTTGGGAAAGAGTAATTATTTCTGTTTTTCATTGTTGTTTGGTACAATAGAAACTTATTCTAGATTGGGTTCTGACAAGTCATGTTATTGGATGAGGAAAATATTTTAAGTATTCTTGAAAAGAAATATATCTGAAAGGCATGTAAGTCTAAGGATCAGTTAGTTATGAGTTCCTTATGTCAAAACAGTGAAGACAAAGCTGTGTGTATTATATTTAACATTTAACATTTTTTAATTGTCTAGATGTCTAGATAGTGCATTCTTCCTAAATATCTATCTATCCATCTATCTGTCTGTCTGTCTGTCTGTCTGTCTGTCTGTCTGTCTGTCTCTCTCTCTGTCTGTCTGTCTATCTATCTATCATACATCTACTTACTTACCTATTATTTGTCTGTCTAATATATAGATATAATCTAAATCTATCATCACTCTACCTATCAAACTATCTATCTCCCCAACCTTATATCTATTGCCCTGTCTCATCTAAATATGAGAGAAATGAAATCATCTGGACCTAGATTCAGTTTGATCTGGATATCTGT
Organism: Bramus lutescens; assembly: GCA_001685075.1. Lineage (NCBI taxonomy): Eukaryota > Metazoa > Chordata > Mammalia > Rodentia > Cricetidae > Bramus > Bramus lutescens. The sequence goes on along the minus strand of LOEQ01000924.1, from coordinate 166,916 downwards.
TCACACGATTAGTAGGCTTACGGATAGGTGACACTACACACATCTTTTTTTAAACCCCTTTGTATATTTTCCACCAGTCTCAGGACATGGCTCACTGGGCACTGCTAGTATGTCTTTTTTTAAAGGTGAGGAAACATAGAGGTAATGAGGCACAATGAATAAGGCATAGAGAGACAGTGGGATTTACCTCCAACTACAGAACGCTGAATATGCACAGTGGCACAACCAGGACTTAATCCAGGGCTGAAGTTTCAATAACCAAGGTACTTAACACTTCCACCCATTGTCTCATATCAAAAGATGGCAGAAGTATGCACAGTAACGTGGGATGCAGGCTAAAATAGCAAGTATGTTTATTGGTGTTCTAGGAAACAGAGAAGCACAGCCCATTTGAGTAAGGTATTAAAGAAGGACTAGAGGAGGCAGACAAGTGCCTAGATTAAAGTGTCATCTCATGAAGTTAAATATGACTTATCATGTTTAGATTACCATAATAAAGTTCTCCTATGTTTCCAGAGGAAAGAGTAAATACAATTAGACTTGAGTTTTCATGAATAAGAAATCCCAAAGAGTTGAAGAAGTCATTGAATCTAACAAAGCTGCAAAACCGTTTTAACTGAGTTTAAACTGTTACTAGAGTTACGGTTAGCACTTAGAAATAGACCCATAGCAATAAATCTTAAATGCTGTGTATCTATAGGTGAAATTCTTCTGCTACTTACTTGTAACCAAGTTTGTAACTGTTACCGTCTGAACAGTTGGCAGACAACATTGCAAAGCCAGTGAATGAAAGCCATTATAATGGGTGAAATATAAGCCAGTGGGTAAGGAACAGCAGATTTCCTAAAAGGGAACATATTGCTCATTTCCTGGTTGACAAAAAGAAGGGTAAGTGTTCTGTAGGTGAATTATGGGATGCTTTTCCTGGAATAGACCACTTTCCCCTAGGTCTGAGGAGGACAGAAGTCTGTTCTTGCCCGCTTCCTATTCTTTCTTCCCACAATTGTCCCACCCTCTGATCCTGGGCAGAGATGGTTTGTCTTATTCTCATTCTTCTCTGGGCTAAAGGAGTAGGTTTTACATACCAGTGCTAGAAAATCCACACTTTTGCCATGGTCCTTATTGAAAGAGTCACTCCACCCCCATCATTTAAATGACTCTTCCAGGACAGGTACCATGGCTGTTCTATTCAGTGCTTATAGTTTTACCAAGCTGCATGTGGGCTAAAATAACTCATGAGACCACGGAAGTCAGAGCTCCTTCGTTATAGGTACACGTCACCTGCATATGTAGATTTAAAAAAACAAAGCAACAAACAAACACTAGCTTACATTGAAGAGATTATTTTGAATGTGTTGGTTATGGGCATGAACCTTGAATGTAGGCTGTGTCCTTTTAGATGAGACAAATACTGATGCACAGAATAATGTGCTTTTAAAAAGAAGTGCTTGCTGAATTGTCCAAGTATATCTTAGAATAGATAGAGTAATCTGTGGCAGTACTGCATCTTGTACTATTAGGATTCTTTTTGAAATGAATACTCTCTACCTGCTGATCTATATAAATGTTCTCTCCTCCATTCTTCAACGCCCATCCTGTGTTCCTCCCCAGAGCCCTATAAAATAGAAATTTCCCAAATTCTTTTCTGCGGCTTTTATGGACTGAAAGTAAGTAATCTGATTGGTGATGAAAACTCAGAACAACATAACCCGAGCACCTTGGGAAACAGTTGTGCCAAGCACTTGTGAGCTTAGAAAAATATACTCTCGCATGTGTGGACTAGACGGGGGAACCGCGCGGATCACTAGGGGTTAGAACAACAGAAGGAGGATTTCTGATGCCTCCCTGAAAGCCCCAGTGAGGTGGCAATGAAATCTTAGCCTATTCTGGGAATGTGGGAGGGAGATTCAGATTCCCAATGGGGGAAAACGCAGACTTTAAAGGAGCAGAGAGCAGACTGACCCACTGCAGCACAGCCTAGGGTGAATGTTCCCACGGAAAACTTCCACCAACAGTACAGCACCAAGGAGTCCATACTGAAAGCTTGCAACAGGAAAACGCCCACTGAGGACTTAGATGGTGTAAACACCATTTTACCTTTCCTGATGTTTGAAGAAGGACATGCTTTGGAGAAGATAAACAGTTTAAAAAGGAAGTAGTAGATGAGATCTTGTCTTTTAAAACTTAGCATGAGAGAGCAAAGCAAGTGAACAAGTCACACCCATATCTACCACCGTCAAACGTGTTGGTGAATATTTTGTCATATGCCTTCATCTGCCATGCTGCTTTGGTTGTCATTTGGTTGTCATCATAACTGATGTTTAGAATGACGCATGCTAGGTACTGAAGACACTCCTCATTAATGCGGTTGAATATTTTAATTTATCCTGCGACTATTTTGAACTATCTAATTGCAACAGAGTCAGCCGCAACGTATGTTTTGTTTTCTGGACATGGGGCTTGCTGTGTCACTCAGGCTGATCTCAAACTGGTGAGCTAACTTTGTCTTCCTGCTCCAGGTTCCACACCTGACTTAAGTTACAAAGCTAAAAATAGAATGAGAGACTTTTCATTCATTCTGAAAACAAGAACAGTCAACAAACTTCCCATTGCCAGAGTAATGTATATTTCCTGTTAGGTTAACATTGACTGTACTTGACTAGGATTTTTGGACAGCCTATCAAGGGCAACATTTCCTGGCCGATGACCATGCCTGTCAATTTTTATCTATAGACTTCAGTGTTCATGGACTACTTTGTTATTTGGCTTAGAAGAGGCTCTGACATGAACAAAACCTCCAAACTCACGATCATGATATCTGTAAACTGCAGCTACTTGTTCTCATTAACTCCAAGTCCACAGTCCATGTATAGGTGGTCAGACTTCAATCACAAAGAACACATTTTGGAAACAAGCGTGTGCTAGGGAGGGCACACACAAAGAAACATAAAAGCCCTATGTTTATAATTTTACTTATGAAGAATGTATGATAGGAAATACACCACCATTATGACAATGTTTTAAATTTTGTATTTAATATTTGACTTACCCCCAGTTTCCTGCCAGTCCTGTATTTCTGTATTTTCTCTGGGACTTTATAAATGATGAACCTTATATTAGCATTGGTTTAATATTTTAAGATACTGAATTTTCAATTTTATGAAACATACCCTCCCATTCTTCAAAAGCATCCTTCTCTTGTTCCTTAGGTCACAGGCTTATGCTTATAGGCCAGCTAGCCAAACAGTGACACTACCTTTTGAACTATTAGTAATGGCAAACACTTCCCTGTAAGCTTGCTTGAATTTTTTTTTTTTTTTTGCATCAAGAAAGTTTCCTGTTTTGAAGGGGAGATTTTGCTCCTGGGTGAAGGAAGCTCAAGTGCCATTCAGGTGGTGTCTGTGCCTCTTTCTCTGCTGTATCAAGTTGACTTCTATGTGTTTACATTACCTCTTGACATAAAGGGGTTAGTTCCCAGCTGTAGATCCAAGATGGTAACACACAGGACCAAGCCTATTATCCTTCCTGTGCTGAATTCTCTTTTGGAACACAGTTTATAAACTCCTGCTTAATGCCTTAAGGAAACGAGAGATGTAGTCTCAAAACAAAAATCAATGAAAACTTTGACTCACTTAAGAGTATCGTTTTCAGCGAGTCTGCCAACATCTTATTATATACCATCCTCTACCAGTTCTTCTGGAAGTAGAAACATTGATAAATGTGTTTTATCTTCTTCCCATCCACTGCTACCCTGGAGCAAAGATTCTAAAGAGAAAATAAGTGCCCCAAAGTCAGATGCTTGGGTGAAATGGAGAAATCAAGGACTTGACTTATTTCCACAGACTGAATAATCAATCTGTGAAGTATTGAAAGTTAACTGGGAGAAATGCTGTAGATAAATGTTACAGTGTATAGGTTGATAAATTGAAAATACTGAAGAAAGCTGGCAGACTATGTACTATTTGATGGTACACACAAAACAACTTGGAACTGTGGAGTTATTGGGGTTTTTTAATTTGTTTTTCTAAAAATAGCTGTTAATAGAATGGATATTTCAAATTTTGTGAAGTTACACACAATTATTGGCCATTTAGAAGTTTGGATTTGAGTGAATTGTTAAAAGAAGAAATGAGTGATTTCTCATCTATGTATCTAATTGCAAAAAAGGATGAAGATAGAATATCAAATGTAAGAGGCTTTTTCTCCAAGCACACCATTTTGCCCATATCGGCTACTCTGCTAGTAGTTGGGTTCATGGTTAAATGATTCACACTGTCACTGTAGACTTCTACTACATGTAATGTTTCAAAGCGGCATAGTTTGCATAATTCTCTCTTTAGTGTCTTGAAAAATAATTCAAATTAACTAATTTGAAACTTTACTCCTTTTGTCTTATACAAAGATATATTGTCAACTTCAGAGAAGTATAAATAATAAAAATTGTTCAAAATGAAGGACTCATATACTAAAATTTGTTTCTTGAGAGTAAATAGGCATTAAAATGATTTAAGTGGGAAAAAACGAAAGCCTATGTTTTTCCAAGGAAAAAGTAAATGGAGACCAGGGAGATGGCTCAGGACTTAAGGGAATTTGTTACTCTTCCAGAGGACCCAAGTTTGGTATCCAGACCTACACTCACAGTCACCCATTTCAAGGGGCCAAACACTTTCTCATGCATACACAAACATGTAGTAGACAAACCACTCAGACAGAGATAAAATAATACTAATATCAAATAAAAGAAAAATTTAAAAAGAAGAATGTTGATCAAAATAGACAAAATTTAAATAGATTTTTATTCAATATCTAGTAAACAGAAATTTATTGTGCTGTATGCTCATTTTATATTCTCAAAATATTCAGAGGATTAGAACGAGGATAGCAAAACTTCCCACTCAGTAGCCTTATACAGTAGTATGGAGGGACTTTATAGAAAAAATAATAAAGGACAAGATGACAGCATTAGAACTATTGGTATTTCTCCCAAGCATATCTAACCTTACTAACATATAACATACATTGTAGTAAAAACAAAATAGATTAGGTAGATTAATATTGAGCACTAATATATTCTACTGATATGTTAGTACTGTTTCTTATTAACCTCTTACTTAATCTACTCAAAACAACCATATGGTGTAGGAAGAAGAATGTTACTCTACAGTTTTTAGAAATGATGAAAATTTTGATAGTCATGACTGAACCAGTGGTAGAAGATTAGGCCCAATGTAAGTGGTGGCCAAACATACACCCTTGTCTCTATGTTTCCTCTTTTTAAATAGTTCTTACATACATAAACGAACTCAAAGTAAACACTTTTCCACCCACAAATTCTAATACTGCAGTTATCAGTGACCAATGGGAGGACTCGTGATGTGGGGATATGAACTTTCCCTAGGGTTATGAAGCTGATTGGAGAAAGAGTGAAGGAAGGAAGAAGAGATGGGCAAAATGATAAGACATCACCGAACACACCTTGTAGATGTGGCTCTGAACACAGGGAGAGCAGCCTTTCCTAGAAAAGCATATGACAGCCAAGGACTTCCTAATTCTTAGGGTATCCACATCTCCAGGAGTGAATGGCATGATGTCACCATACTCCTTCTATTTTGAAAACTCTTAAACATCACTTGAGGTAGTTTGCATTTATTTCAAACTAGTCTAGCTCATAACATAGAGAGGTTTTCGTACAAATTCTGCATTTTTTTAGGGTGTGAGACTGCCTCCTGAGAGCTGCTTGGCTCTGCTGCAGTTTTAAGGTGCACTTCAGATTTATATTCTCCCCAGATGATTATATTTTTCTGGGGAATGTTGAAGTGTTCCCGCCAGCTTTGACTCCTCATATTCCCTTCTATGCCCTCATCTTATTGGATGCTTGCCATCAATATTAAATTGTTTTAATCCTGTTTTTTTTTTTCCCCACGTATTGCTGCTTTGCAGTTGGCGCTGATTCTTATGCCCCTTGAAAGGTACTTGTGTGGCAAATATGGAAAAAAAATTTGGCAGTTGCTGTCAGGGTTAATGTTGAAAAATAAATCTCTTATATTGCCAGTTTGGATTTAGTTTTCATTTTTAATGGCCCCAACAGATGTTAGAGGAATCCTCTACTTCCTGCGCACTTCCATTTTTACAGCTGGTACTGCTTGACTGGTTCTTGACTTTGGGTGAGCAGTTCCTGGGTGTTTACACAGTGATTTACAGACTCTCTCTTGTAGACTATGACCATCCTCTTCTTCTTGTTCACAATTTATCCTGAACGGAATTGAAATCACTCTCAATGCAGCCTCTAGCTCTATTACTTTGTCCAGGACTTCCTAGCACTCGACTCTTTCCCCCATATGGTAATCTGAAAGGTTAGGAATAGGAGGTATAAAAATGGCATCAGTAATAATAATAACAATAATATTAATAGTGATGAGGTACAAAAAGATCATTTACAAGCAACAAATCAGGAGATCCTGTCTTTACTGAGTTTCCTTTTTCATAGTGTTTTGCCCTTTTATTTTCTTCAAGACATTCATCCTAATTTGGATCCGGGTGACATAGTTCTCTTGGAGTTTTCCTTCTCCTCCTGTCATCTTTCTTCCCAAGTATCAACCTCAGTGGTCTGTTTCATCGACTCCACTCATTTCTTAGGGCTCTTGTGACCAGAATGGAGCAATGTAAAATAACTTCATGCTGCACAGTTTTAGAACCTCAAAGTCCCAAATCAGCTCATCTCCAGGGGTCTGCTCCTTCTGAACCTGCACTTCTTCCCTCATTGGTTCTGTTCTGCATTTCTAGCCATGTGGGGCTTGACTTGGTTTGCAGTTGTATAACTCAAACTCTGGACACCAGTGCCCAAAGCCACAATGTGGGCCTTTGCATCATCTTCCTTTTGGGTGTCCTGTTTGTCTAAATTGTCCCTTTTTGATAAGGTAACGGTTGTATTAAGGCACCCCATATTGATTACCTTGATTGCCTCCGCAAAGGATTTCCCAATAGTCATATTCTGAGTTGAGAAATTTAACATGACTTTGTAAGGGAGGAACATAAGTAAATCCATAATACCATTTAAGGACAGAATCTTTCCCATACTTGTTTCTTGTATCTAAAAAGAGGAGTCACAGCTTTCATCTGTTTGTAGGACCCAGTAGGGGTGGAAGTGCTGCTATGGCTGCTCTTGTATCTGCCATTCTATAGAACCTTTCGCTTGTTCCCTTGTTTCACAGGTTCCGTAGAGTTGCAGCATCAGATACAAACAACCCACCAGAAAGCATGCACTTAAATATATCAATCAAATAAAACCTTCACAACTAGTTCTTTAATGAATTTGTTTGGCAAATGCCTCAGTGAAACAAAAACTAAGCTAAGCTACCAAACACTGTGAGAAAGAAAATGATCAGGTATCAGTAACACCAACCACAGTTTTTCTTCCCAAATTGTGTTAAGTAGGCATGTACCAGGGTTACCAAGGACACTAAGGAAGCTTATATTTTGTTGGTGGTGGTGGTGATGGGTATACTGTATGCATGTATGTGTGCATCGTGTGCGCACTCAGAGTTCAGGGGTTGAAGTTGGTTGTCTTCCCCATCAAACTCCCCTTTATTCCTTAAAATGTTCTCACTGAGCCTCACACCTGCAGTCTGGCTAGAGTGGTTGGCCAGTAAATTGCAGAGGTCCTCTTTTCTCCAATTCTGTCACAAAAATTGTCATTGTGACCAACTTTTTCTTTGGATACTGAGCATCCAAACTCAAGCCCCTATGCTTTCTCAGCAAAGTGTTGTATACACTGAGCCTTCTTCCTCAGCCCCTATAAAATTTCCCAACCCATAATACCCTGTACCAGTAATCAATAATGACTTTAAAAGTTTAAGATGAGAGGAAAAAAGGCAGAACACCTTTGAGAAAAAGCATTTTTTTAAGTTAGAACTTCTAGAGTATTATCCTAAGCAATTTCTAAAGTTTTCTTCCAATAATATTTTACACTTCCCACTGTCACTGGTATTTGCATCTTTGTTTTCTTCTTGCAATTCTAAGACAATAGATTATTTGTTTCAAACAGATATCTTAGCTCATCTAAATAAGTACAACTTGGTAATACTTTCATTTCAATGAATCTTTATTAAAACTAAGGTCAGTTACTAATATAAAAGTATTTTGAAGTTACTTATGTAAGTAAAGTTAAAATGTTTTAGTATCAAAAGAATTATATTTGCAAATCTCTACTGCATTATTATGCTTCTGTAACCCTTCAACAGGACAGTTCATCTACTTTAAAAATATTTTCTTACAGGTAGCTCTGCCAACATAGAAAGTACAAACCAAATAACATTTGACATGTCATCTCTGTTAAGCCACATACTAACAGTTAGTTCTAAAGGGGTTCTGCAAGTAGTTGATTTGATGTACCACGAAAAGCAAGTTGATTCAGAAATGTATAGAGATAAAATAAGTAAACCAATGGTCTGGAAGAAAACACTAGCTGTAGCTTAAATTGATTTCCTGGCTAATTCACTTGCTTTGACTTCACACAGACCTTGTCAGGCTCACATGTAACTGGTCATCAAGGACATTACATAATAAGTTATTAAACAAATTACAATGGGCAAATCAGATGAGATGAGGATTCTGAATGCAAAATGTGGGAATGTCTTAAGAGCGAATAATGAAATTTTCATAACTGACTGGCTTTGGAGAGAAAATTAAAGTTGAAAGGTCCTTCCCTGTTTGTGAGGGGCCACACTGGAAAATCCTTAGCATCCTCCTTCAGCGGCCATCCTAGGCTGAATACCCCTCCACTGCGTGTCAGTGAAAAACAGTGTAGGAAATATACTTCAGTTCTTATTAAAACAGCAACAACAACAAAAACCATCCAGGATATTTAAGCACATGCCTGTTGGATTTTTTCTCTTCCCGTTGATTTTTTTTTTATGGAGTTTGATGGAGATAAAAAGATCAGCCTGTCAGCTTGCTGGCATGAAATTGGAGTGTTTAGGGTTTGTTTTGCCTTTTTGCAAGATTGGTCCACAAGAACTTTAAAAGGAGAAAAAGACGATGCAAATTAAATACGTTAGAAACGTATGTCCCATCTGTTTTCATTTCATTTTTAGAATAAGGTTTTCATACCTTCTTTTATTTTTATATTCTATGATACCACACTATAATGTTGGCCACCTCAGAGACAACTAAATTAGCTATCCTAACCATATGGAAAGGAAAAGCTTTACCAGCTAAGGAAACAAATTTAACTCAGGGAAAAAGGCCTATGTGTTTTAATGCTGGGGCGGGGGGTGGAACCGCATTCCTAAGAACATTGCAGGGGAATATAACCCACCTGCATAAGTAAAATTTGAAGAGATTTAGATATTTCCAAATAGTTTCTCTTTTCTTGGCATCGATCAGGAACCAGCCATGTCTGAAGTGCCCTTCTGTTGTAGGCTGTCATCTGGATGTATTTGTAAGTAAACCCGCAATCAAAGACATGAAAGGCCATCTATTTCTGTCTCTGCTTCTAAGAAGAAGTGAACAAAACCTTCTCTGTCTAGAACACATCCCATTATGGGGGGAGGGAAGGTACAACACACTTCACAAAAGAAAACTTTCCCCTAATATCAATTCTTTAGAAAATTGAATAAGACATCCCTTTGTGAAAGGTATTTTATTTCATTTCTTCAAATGTCAATAATGCTGAACATTTGATAGAAGCCCTAGGATACCATTTCATTTTACCTGGAGAGAAGAGTCTTATCCATTCACAAATAAAATTGATGACTGCTTCAGAAATCTACCAATCTTAGGTTTTCATATCAACCATAGGGAGGGAATGGAGCTTACAGCGGTAAAGCACGTGTTTTCTATCCACAGAAGAGTAGCGGAACAGCCGCTTGATAAAAGACCACTTCAGGTTGACATGTGCCGTTATTTACAATGAATGAAAGTCTCATTTATGTGTACAGGCTTTGAAGATCGGGGAAAAAACATTGGTGGGGAAATTTCAACACTGGTAATCAAAGTGTTTTCTACCAACCTGATGACAACTCTCAAAACAGGGCTACTTGACATTTACAGTTCTGATTAAAATTAAACTTTACTTTATCAAAGTAATAGCCAAAGTTCTAAGTGAAGGGATATATTTTAAGAGTTCTGCTATAAACGCTGGAAGGGCTTTTTCTGGACATTATTACTAGTAAACGTTTCGCCAAAGTACACAACCAATTACCCAATTGTTGGTACACATTCAAGATGTGTCTTCTTATTTCTCCTGTGCTGGGGAATTAGAGTTCTCTTTACCAATAAGCAAGAACTTCCAACTCTCAGACACTAAAACTGTCAGAATATCTTTAAAATGCTTTCCTATGCTCTTTTGATGAGGACAGTAATGTACACTCAATGACAGACTAATCAAGCAAGAGTAACTTTTATTTTGATCTAGAATATGTGGTTTCACTGGGTGTTTAAGGATCTAACAGTTCATGGTTTAACTGTTCTTGTGGGTGATATTATGATGAACAGAGACGTGAAATTCTTTTTTTAAATCTTATTAAAATTTTATTGGCATAAGGGGTTGGGGAGGTGGCATCAGCTGGCTGTCAAGCATACATGAAGAACTCAGTTTGGATACCTATCACCCTCATCAAACACAGTCTGGAGAAACAGGAGACTCTCTGGGGCTGCTGGCCAGCCAGTCTAGGTGACTAAAGAGTTCCAGGTTCAGCGAAGGATCTCATCTCAGAAAAGGAGGTAGAGAGCAATTGAGGACAGTGCCTAGTGAGACATGATATTCTCAAACACTGCTGTTTTTATGGTGGAGCATGGTGCAGAATATAATTAGCCTTACTGGTGAACAAAGGAAATGTGTATGAATTTTACTTGAGCTGTATTACAACCTGAATTATAACTCAATCAACGTAGAGCTTACAGACCATCTGCATAGCATTAGGTGGAATATTATAAAGTAGACAAAAATGACCACGGATTTTCCAGAAGGGTGTGAAGCTGGGAGTGAACTGTTAAATAACTGAGTATATATAAGCCAATGTTTAGCTAGATTGAATTTTAAACAGAACACAAGCCGTGTATCAGAAATAGACTCCTCTTTACAGTTTAGAGTTTGTTTTGTCACAAAGAAAGTAATTGCTTTCAATGATCATCAAAGGTTAAAAAAAGAAAGCATACCTTGTTTTAGATTAAGAGGTAAAAAAGTCAAACAACTTGAGAATTGTTTGAGAAGAGAAAGTATGAAGCAATACTTGATTTATTTTTTTGACCAGTTATAAATTTCAGTCACTGTCTATGGCAAAAGAAGGGTTCGTTGAAGCAACTACTGATCAAAATGCCCAGAAAAACTAATCATGGGGAGGCAGTTCAGCTGATAAATCTACCCCAAAATCCTATTCCTAAAGTTCAGGGAGCAACATCATGAAAGAGGAGACAGAAAGGCAGTAACAGTCAGAAGGCAAGGATGTCTCCTGTGAGATGGTATGGTCTTTATGTAACAAGGAAGACAAGCTTAAGAAATCTCAACAATATTTTTTTTTACCTAAACAAGATCTGAAAATTGATCTAGGATCACACACATACAAATATGAATACATATACATATTCATGTTTATAACAACTCTTAATTAAAAAGAGACAATTAGAAAGAGAGCAGGAGGAATACAGAGAAAGACTTGGAGGGAAGAAAGGAAATAGAGAAACGATGAAATTATTTTATACTCTGAAAAATAAATTTAAATAAAGTAAGTAGAGCATGATATTTTTCTGGCATAACTCAATGATTTCAGTTTTCAAAAGGCATATCTTGGCATGTTTTTCTACTTCTGCTCATAAGGCCTTATTCCTCTTTGGAGAGTATATTCAGTACATGTTTTTGAAAGACAAAAGTGGCAGGCTTCAATGTCTGGTGCGCTTACTAATAAGCCCAGGTCTGTACCAGATGGGCAGGTGAAAATGTGATTATGGGGTGTGGAGATGGTTCTGTCTCTGTAAAACATGCTCTCCAGGTTACTTATGCGTCTGTTATGTTCATGAATTCTCTGAATGATGATCCTTGGGGTACTTGCAGAACTAATCTTGCACTATAGAAAGGTCTAGAAAAGAAAAAATAATGCCTCTTAACACAGTTGCAATAAATGTTTCTTCATGTTTCAGGAAAAGCAAGTAAACAGAAAGGTGTCAGAATTTTACCTTGTCAGATTTAAAAGTTTATTGCTGAAATCCTGGTTCTTTTAGGGAAAACCTGAAGTGGCTTTGCTATTTACTATGTAATTGTAGAGTAAGTCTCAGGTTGCTTCTTTCTCTATCATTCTTCAGAGATGGGGGTGGGGGCAGACAAAGCCAAAATCCATCCAGGTGGTAGAATTCCCCACATATTCATTTGGGCTGAAGCCTTCAAATGTCAGGTGCCTGGAGAGCTCATTTAATGAAGGGGCTATCTCTGCCAGCTAGTCAGGAGTGTGAAATATTATTTATGTATGGAGGAGGCAGGGGCTTCCTGTCATTTTCCTTGTGGGTTTGGGCAAGTTTCTTCTCTCTAGAATGCAAGTTTTCCATAGCCACTTTGCATCAGCTCCACTCCTTTTGTTCTATACCTCTGGCAAACAAACAAACAAACAAAAAAGATTTTTCAGAGGATTGAAATCATTTTCATTTAAAAACAAGGCGCTCAGATGAACCAATTCACTACTGAAAATACAACAGAGCGGCAGACAGTAAGCACCGTACCCTTGGTTAACTTTTAACTTATTTAAAAGTAGCTTGTTGAAGATTGAATATTTCTATGTTTCACTAGAGCCTTTAAATATAAAAGAGATATGAGACTATATCTGACACCATCAGGCATATTATATTAAAATTTATGAACAACTTCATCAAAAACCACTTTCCCTCTCCTGCATAGAGACAGATTTGTTCTGACATGAACGTTACATGGCTGGTTGCAGCCTCAGATTAATGCGAAGACCCTGGCGATTCCTTTTAGACGTTATTTTATGAAATAATACCTGTCAGCTGCTGCCTGATCCTAGAAGAGGGGGCAGGTTTTCCAGGTCATCTTGCCATCTGTCAGCGAAAGCTCATCTGTCCGTCTACATTACCACCTGATCTGTGCTAACAGGCCTCACGGGGAGGCCTGCTTCATTGGCCCAGTGGGAACCAGGGAAAGAAACTGCATGAGGACATCACCTGTGATGCTGAGATTTAATTATCACTGAAGTGATGAAGATGTGCACGCAGATTGAAACGCTTTTGAATAAATTTATGGAGCAGGCTATTCTCTGCATCCCCCTCCTTCCCTGTTCCCGTTTACCCTACTCCAAGCCAAATGTATACTCTTTCCAACAAAAGCTTACAGTTGCCCTTATAGGGAAAACCGTGGCAAATCCCCCCCCCACACACACACACACATACATACCGGGTGTGCACCAGTATCCACATTCGACTAAACGTGCGCACCGAAGAGCCAACCCGAGGAGAGAGAACAAGCTGTGAACTTGGGAGAAAATTTCTTCGCCTTACACTGCCGGCCCTGGTTATTTTCTGCCAAAGTTCCTTGTTATCAAATTTTAAAGCTGTATTGATTGTGGCTGGCTTGAAAATCAGATTTCATTGTGGGGCTCACTTTTGACCTAGGGTTTTGCTCAGTCTGTGGCAGAGTACCGCAGAGTTACCTGGGCTCTCCTGCAGAGAGTTAATGCCAGAGTTCACAGTGGAGGTAGGAGTAGGAAAGACTATAAAAGGTAGACCCGGCTTAGACAGCCCCCGGAAACCCCGGGACTGTGCACTCCAGCGTGCTCTCTGAATCAATACCCTACACAAAAGTTATTACAGGTCCAGGCCTTTTTGCCTTCAAAGCCGCTTAGGCTGTATGTGGCATTAATTCTCTCCTGTACAAAAATGTAGTTGATAATCACCTGGCTGAGAAAAGGATTTGGGCATGGAACAGCAGATTTCCTCGAAGATTACAGAATAAAACCTAGTTTCTTGGGATAACTCAGGATAATTAACTGTAGTGAAATATGTTCCCTTCGTTGATTCATGCCCGTGTGATACCTTTGTTAGATGCAACCACAGAGAAACATTTACGCCATTATGGGAGGCAAGATCCCATTTTTACCCTGTTCTAAAACATGCTATGCAGCGCAATGCTGGGTTTTAGTTCCTTGATTTTCAGGAGCCTGCCTTGAGTCTAGAGGCCGATTATTATGCAATCACTTAACTCAATTGACTCCTAATTATAAAGTTACAATAGAAAATGATACCCTGAAACCAGCCCCCTTTCCTGACACTGCTACATGACCTTCAGCCACTGTTGCCTGGGCTGTCAAAAGTTCCAGAATTCCCTTCCCACCGTGGCTAGCAGCACAAGGGACATTTTCCCTAAGAAGGGTGATTTGGGATAGCCAAAGAAAACCCAGAATTTTCCTAACACAGTAATAAGCAGAAACTGCCTGTAATTCCTTGTTCTTTTCAAGAACAAACATTGCTTTAATTCCCATTTCAAAATAATTAGTATACATTCAAGCATTTATCATATTGTCATTGGAACCTGGATAAGGTTATTCTTTGGGACTTGAGGTCACAGGCGAGAATGCATTGTTTGAAACTAACACAGGCCATACATAAGATTCCTAGGGGGCAAATAGAGGTCCTCTAGCTTCCGAAAGAGTTGAAAAGTGAATACGGTAGCTGGGGCCACGAAAGTTACCAGACTCTGAGTGATGAATGTTGAAAATAAGTCCTCAGCATTATGTTATGCAGCTCTATCAAAAGTGTGCTGACAGCCACAGCAATACTTTCCCACAGACTGAGAGGTATACTGTCTGGGATCATGTGGAATTTTACTAAGGTTCTATTTTCCAATAGCTGTGAAGACTTGAAATTTCAATTGCTAAATTATATACAAATATGTTAATCTATCTATTGAAATTACATTTTATAGAGGAGTTATTTTATAATACTCATTTGTCAACAAATGTTTCATTGTCAGGTGATTTAATGAGTACGCATGCTTTTGAGTGCCGAGTCCAGCTTAGCTCATGAGAAGGGTGTGTAGAAGACATAAGCATGTTCCCAGAATGCACACCTTGTAGCTCCCAGTGACATTGACAACCACAGTCCTCTCAGAGATGGTTAGCGAGACTGGTTTTGAATAGCTTCACTTGAGTGTGGTCTGTCTTTGAATAGCTCTTCCTGAAAATGTCATCTCTATTGGTGAGTTACTCAGAACTCAGTGAGAGAATATCTTCTCTTCAAAAGTACATTATTGTATATGTTTACTTAAGGCGAATATTTGATAAGTTTTCTTTGAAGCTCAAGTTATGTTTCATAGTACAATAAAGCAGGGAAAGAAGAGGGGGTAAAGAACATGAATAATTTTATAGACACTCTATCTATATACATATATACATATGAGATGGTTCAGTGCTTAAGAGCACTGCCTGCTCTTCCAAAGGTTGTGACTTCAGTTCCCAGCAACCACATAGTGGCTTACAACCATCTGTAGTAAGATCTAGTGCGAACTTAAGGAAGAGACCTGGTCAGTAATTCTCATCAACTTAGACCATGAAACTCAATATGGACAAGTTCAACAGAGCCACCATACATACTAACCATGCATGCTTCAGCATTACTAGGGAATAAATTTCACATATGAAAATTTTGAAATATATATAGACCTTTTTACAGAATAAATTACTTTGGAAGGGTGTTTTGAGACAAGGTTTCCCTTTGTAGCCTGGCTATCCTCGAACCCACTCTCAAGATTAGGCTAGTCTCAGACTCAGAAATTCTCCTGCCTTTGCTTCTGGAGTGCTGGAAATATAGGCTTGTGACACCACCACCTGGCTCTATTTTGTTCAAAATTATTTATTTAAACTTTCCTTCATTCTTTAGGTCTCTGGTCCTGCTTTTAGTTTGGACTTTGTAAGCTTAACAAAAGAAAAAGAATGGACCTCAATGTCCTAAAATATCTGAATAGTTAAAATCAGCATTATCTTGGTTTTATATTGGTTTATATGATTCATGTTATAATTTTTTTTGTTTGTTTTTCGAGACAGGTTTCTCTGTAGCTTTGGGGCCTGTCTCAGAAGTAGCTCTGTAGACCAGGGTAGCCTTGAACTCATAGAGATCCACCTGCCTCTGCCTCCCAATGCTGGGATTAAAGTTGTGCACCACCACTGACCAGCTCATGTTATTATAAATTTTATAATTCAAAGAGTGAGATTTTCAAAACTGTATTTTATTACCCAAAAATGATTCTTCTTTCATCATTAGGCAGGTATTGTATGTAATATTGTTGGAAAGAAAGGAATGCCACTATGATTTATCCTTTTGAGAAAGCTCTCAGGATAATTCACAAGAACTCTTAACACTGCACTATTACTTAATTTATAGGTAAGAAAAAACAAGATGATATTTGGAGCAAAGCTCCTGAAGGTTGTATCCTTCACAGGGCTTCCTTTCCAACTGGGTTGTAATTGGGGGAAAACTACTTCTGATTGCTGTCACTTGAAAACTAGTCTTAGTATAAGAACAACCAGTGAACAAGGCCGTTACCATTACTTCTTCCCACTAACTTTTATTGGTATTGTCATTCTTATGTGCCATAGGGTGAAACCTGAGAAGATCATGTCCAAATTGCTTCTATGATTTAGGGAGACAGTAAAAATTATCAAGCACTTTCTCAAAACCTCCTCTTTTCTAAAACAAGACTATTAATTATTGATGCATATTGTGATCACTAAATAAGCACACAATACATACAATGACAACTTAATTAGAGCTTTCAAATAGATTTCTTTGCTCATCCACTGTGACAAACATTTAACTTCCCTACAACTTTGCTACAACCTCATTAACATTTTGCATAAACTAACAGACTCATAGAGATGAAAGCAGACACAAATATGCTAGTCTGTGAAGTGTGGGAGATGCTCAAGGTGACTTAAGAGCTAGTGACAGTCAAGACAAGAATGTAAGTGTCAAGTAATTCTCATCCTTATCAGGACTTTGAAAGAATAAAAAAGCTGTGAAAAACAAATGCTACACCATAAATTGTAGTCACATAAAAAGGTATCACAAGAATAATCATTTGTGGTTCTAAAGAGACCTAAAGTCTATATGATATGTATGTATTATGCCCTCTGTGGTTCAGCAACCACAGCTATACTTTAAACAGTGCTTATGGCAAAATATTTTAGCATCCTATACCCCAAATGGTGATTTGA
The DNA here is from genome assembly GCA_001685075.1 of Bramus lutescens. Taxonomy (NCBI): domain Eukaryota; kingdom Metazoa; phylum Chordata; class Mammalia; order Rodentia; family Cricetidae; genus Bramus; species Bramus lutescens. The sequence continues at coordinate 149,706 of LOEQ01000924.1, read as the reverse complement.
ATAGCCAGTATTATCGTCTACCTAATGCAAGCAGCAGAAAATACAATACAAAAGGAATGTTTTGGCCAGTTGAAGATGTGTTTCAGAATAGACATCATTTTATCCTGGTTCAACACCTGTGAACTCTAAGAAATTATCAAGTACACTCCAGTTTGACATTTATTTCACATTTGAAGTGCTTTTTGAACTAAGAGTTAAGGAGACAGAAGTCCTAGATCATGTGATAAAGTGTATTTTCAATTTCTTTGCTGAACATTGTGACAAGAAAATGATAAAGTACTCCAGGATCTTGAACTAGATCGTATTCTTAAGAAAAAATGTGAGGTCAAAATTTCCTTTGCAGAGAAGGTAGAGAGAAAAGGACAATGCGAGCAAAACAGAAGGGTTTTGATATCTTTACACATCACCTAACACTGTAGTTTGACAACCCAACCAAACATGAACAGCTCAAAGCACCTGACGTTACATTTGAAGAATACAGTAATATTTTAAATGTATACTTATTGGTATTAAAGGATAATCATTATGAATCAATAAGAATGTCAAAGGAGAAATTTCAATACAGAGGTGCCATTTCATCTTCCTAAAAGTTTTTTTTTAATTTATCTCTGAGTGTTTTGTCTGCATGTAAGTCTCTGTACCATATGGATGCCTGGTACCCTGTGGAGGACAGAAGAGGGCTCAAGGTTCCCTGGGTTTGGAATTATAAGTGGTTGAGAGCCATCATGTGGATGTTGGGAAATAAACACAGTTCCTATGGAAGCGCAGCCAGTGATCTTAATTTCTGAGTAATATCTCCAGGCCCAGCATTTCATCTCAATCATGAAGAATTGAGTAGATGGCACAGGAAAGAAAATAAAAGATATTTCAAGACTAATCACTTACATATAATATATATGCATGTATATGTGTGTATATTTAACTTTATATTTATATATTTAACTGATATATACTTACTCATATATATACAAGTACTACACAAAGTATCATATAATATATATTATATATGAGTTAAAATGTATATTATACAATACATTGTATATTTCCATTTATAGATTTTATAATACATTGTATTATAGATATAGATATATGAGCTAATGTTCCAACACTGACGTAGAACTGTAAACTCCATGTAAACAAGCATAATTCTGGACTTCAGACTGTTCTTGACTGAAATTGACATTTCTATATTTGAAGCAAATTGCTCAATTAGCACTATCATTGTCTTAAGCAATATCTACTTAAAAAGGTCAAGAAAGGCACTTTTAAGAACAGATCTCTTTTTAATTAATTAATTAATTAATTTTGTATACACTATTCTGTGTGTATGTCTGCAGGCCAGAAGAGGGCACTAGACCTCATTATAGATGGTTGTGAGCCACCATGTGGTTGCCGGGAATTGAACTCARRRCCTTTGGAAGAGCAGGCAATGCTCTTAACCACTGAGCCATCTCTCCAGCCCCTTAAGAACAGATCTTTAAATTTGGAAGAAGAAAATGGCTGGGAATACCCAAGAGAGTCTAATAAATTGCAGAGAGACAGGGCATCTCATTCAAACACCATGAAGCAGGACAGAGCATAATTTGTTTAATGATCCAAGAGATACTTGAGATGATGAAATGAGTGAGGAAGGTCTAGTGTTTCATGTCAGGAAGCAGGTAATAGGGGTCCTTGTTGGCCATGGTAACATGCTTTCTTCTTACGTTTCAGGATGTGATGCTACTGATGGTTTTAGCAAAGAGAGAAGGCAGAAAGTTGCTCTGGAGTGCAAAGTACTTAGTGGGATGTTCTGACACCTGCATGCGTTTCTAGTCAAAATCTAAGCCAGAAAGCAAACACTGTTAGGACCTCAATGCTCCATTTATATTTTATCAGTTGTTATTGTGAAATTATTTGTTCTTATCACTATCCATTGGACAAGATCAGGTTTTGCATTCCCTTACATATTGATTATAAATCACAGATTCTTCACTAATGATCTTATAAAATTTCTGGTGAAATACAATTGCCTATTTCCTGTTGCAATGAGTATATTTTCTTGGCTCTGACTCTGATTAAGAGTGGCAAAAGAAAACCCTAAAGAGCTGTGCTCTCTTTGGTTTCTATACTTCTGATCCTATCCATCTAAAAATGGTGCCATCCTCTGAGCAGGACTGCACTTTACCTAACACATCAAGGGAGTGACCTGAGCTCCAGCTGATTCAGGAACAGCATCAATACTTATAGATCTGTGTGCATAGGTGGCAGGCATGCTGCAAAAATTACAGTAACAAGTTACTTAATGCTGCTATGAAAGAACAAATAGAGTTTGATGTGCTGGAAGAAGTCAAGAGTTTTTAGAATAAGCTACAGGTAAATATTCTAAAACAGAAATCTACATAGCTGCTTTTTCTTTAACTAATGTTAACATATCAAGTTTCTAGAATGAGTTTGTAAACCTCAAGCTACCCTGGAGAAGAAAACTATCCTTGAATACATTTATTTACTGCCTATGTGTTGGTTTTCTAGATGTTCACTGAGCCCAAACTGACGACAAGTTCAGGAGAGAAGATATTCAACATCCCAGAGCACCCTGACCAGCATTAGTTGTAGTGACTGTAATAGTGTCACATGTATGGGTCTTTGAAGTCTGTGAAGCTTGTTTATGTGGATTTAGCTCATATTTATCAGATTTAGCATTTGAGACAAGCTGAGGGGAGACCCAATATTAGAGGAGGAAGGCAATTCCTGAATTGTCCCTGGCAGTTGATTAAAGATAGAATTCTTGTTATCCATGCTATTCTTTTTTTTAGCACAGCAAAAAAAAAGCCATCAAATTCTTTCTGCCTTTTCAGGTGAACCTTCTAGCAGGAGAGATGTAGAAACAGAGTCTTGCCAAGAATCATGACACACTTTCAAGCACAGTTTCAATATTTTCCATATTCTTGAATAAAGAATTATTACAATCAATGATTTGTGGACACAATATTTTTACTAAGAATGATGATATTATTATATACATAACTATATATTAAACATTATTGTTCTATACTGTATAGCTATTACCTAGTTTTCTGTTACTTATTATCAGCCAGTCACTTTCAAAATTATTTTTGAATCATTTATCAAAATTGCTTAAATCTGTACATTCCAATGAGTAGAAGATAAACAAATCATGAAAGTGCTGAAGATATAGAGATTTTATAACAAAAATGTAGAAATGCAACATGGCCCTTGAACAATTTACTCAGTCTTGATTTCTCCTTATTGTCTTTTCAGATAACAAGTGATAAAATCTAGCATTTTAACCAAGCTAATCTCTCTGATACTTTATATGCCAGCAGAGCATAGAATATCACCATCCGTTTTCATTTCCACTAATTTTAAATATCCTTCATCTCCAGACCACTTTATAATGTTTCATCTTTAGCTGGAATAGAAAGTTCCTATACGTTTATTTGAAGTGTGTACAAATAGTCATATTTTCAATTAATTTATTAACATTTTTTCAAAGAAAGGAAAGTAATCAATTGCTTTACTGTGCAAACAGATGAAATCTGAAAGTCAGATATGGAGAATCATTATTAACTCCTTCTGTCTTCATACGTCTTCCTTTAGCCTTGAGTAGTGATTTCTTAAATGATATGCCCTCCAAAAGTCTTATATTTATAAGAAATAGCCCATGGGCATGAGTCATCCTTCCCCATTGCAAATGTAAAACCAAGAATTGGTTTTCAGATTCTTCAGCATTAGTAACTAGACTCCAAAGTAGACAGTCAAGAAGTGTTGGGTAAGGGATTTTATTTGATGTAAAGTTATCATATAAGTCAGCTATTGGCTAAATGTCCCTTTCCATAAACTCTTAGAAAATCTGGGTTTTCCTCGGATTTTGCCACCACTATCATTGCTTAAACGGAGCAGGCTGGCTCGCATCTTGGAAGCTTTGAGTTTTGAGTGTTGTTCTCTCAGCTAGTCGTAAATGCATCCAACCTGCATTTCCATCTGCACTGTTGGTGATTCCCTCCAGAACACACTGAGGCACACTCAGTTTACGGGCACAGGCAATTGCTTTGGAGCTTCCTCCAAACAGAACACTACATGACTGAATGCAAATGTCCAGTTCTGACCATCGCTCACACAGTGAAAAGGGAATAAGCATTGCTGAGTGTTCCTGAGTTTTCTGGTTCACAGACAAATAGAAAATAACTAACAGAATGTATTGGGCTTCATGTGCATTTTGGCCACAATACAAACTTTCTCCCTTTACAATGTTGACTAAGAAGGGCCTTTCTCATCGCAGTTTCATTCTAGTTTTAAACTTCCCTATCACAGATGATCAATTGCTTTAGAATAAATGGAAAATCCTTCTACTTCTCAGAGTGGTTTCTGGTATCCAATTATATGAGATTTTTGACCTGGCTGGACAGTAAATGTTAGCACAACTTCAGTACTCAGCAAGTCTGAACATGTGTGCGCTTGACTTTTATTAAACTCCTGCTGAAGAAACAGATTAATTGGAGGCTGAGTCACTGGCGAACAGGCGTTAAAGACAGAAGGACCTTCTCACATTTTGTACTGTTATCCAGGCTTATGCCATCTCAGGTTGGCAAGGAGATCCCAACCACAGTGTTTTGAAATATAACTGAAAGAAATTGTGGGATAACAGGTGCAAAAAAAAATGCAAGCTACTTATAAAATGTTGATCTGGTTCCTTCCCTTTTCTCTTTCCAAATGGCCACCTGACACTTTCCAGGCTCAGGTACTGCCCAAGTAGCATTTCATCAGTACCAACACAATGGAGACTGACTTTGGAAGCCTGCAGCTGCCCCAGTTACACTTCACCCATTATTACTCAATTATTACTCCACTCCCCGTTAGACAATTATTTTAAATCTGAAACTGGCTACAAGCTCTGAGAAAGCTTTTGGATAGTCTGTAACACATGAGAGGCTGGGAAAGCCCTTCTCAGCAGCCTGGTGTCTGTCTCTAAGCTCTGGATGTCAGTCCCTTCTGTTCCCTTCCATGTTCAATCCTTTGCATTGCGTAAGACAAGCAGAGTGATATAGGAGCTACAAGGTAGATTCTGGAGAACTTTGGGCTTTATAGGACTTTCCCATGTGCTATCTTTCTTGGTATCTCTGTAAAATCGGTGTCACCAGAATTTTACAGCTGAGAAGGCTGCAATCCACTTTTCACAGGGTTAGGAGAGTTCCTAATGCAGCAGACGGGTTAAGTTCGATGAGCAGACCACCGGCCAGACCATCTGACTCTGGGTTTGCCCAGCAATTCTGGAAGAACCATGCCTCCTGAAAAGCTTGAAGTGCTTTATGTCTACGTCTTTCCCACTGTCACATATGAGTCCTGTAGAGGCGGGAGCTTCCTATCGCTCTTCCAGCTTCAAGATGGGATTTTCACCTTTGGTTATCCATCCCAGGAACTATAGAAATGCGTAGCAGATCAGTCACTAAGATCAGTTGGCTGCCTGACTCCAGTCAAGAGTGATCTATTCAGTTCCTCCATGGCATGTGTCTGCACATTGACATGTGCTTGCCATCACCTTGTGTTTCTGTGCTCTCGAGTCTTCTGGACAAAGCACTGTAGGCATCAATTTCTTCCATGACAACTCTTCTTTGGTCCAAGCCATTAACATAAACATGGAAATGAGTCACTGAGAGTAGGATTTCAGTGTTATACTTTTTTAGGTCCCAGCTGTTAGAAATCAAATATTACTATGCAAATTGCGGCAAGTTTACTTAATCTATTACATTTCCAGGAGTCTCAGCTTTGCACAAAAAAAAATGATTCTGGAACATTAGTGGAGAGTGAAGGGCAGAAAAGTTTGGTAGAGTTTTTTTAGTCTTGTGCCTTATACCAGTGTTTTCCATCACAGTTTTCAGGCAGACCTATAACCTATTTATTGTAATTAAGTTCTCTGAGGACACATGGCAAATGATTACATATCATCATATCAATCCACTTCAAATTAACATGTACATGACTCAGGGAATATGGACATACATCCATAACGTGAGCAAATCAGAGGCTGAGGTAGAAGATCACAAGATTAAAGACATCCCGTTCCATATAGTAAGTTTAAGGACTACCTGGAAAAGACTCAACAAAAAAAAAAGAAAGAATACAGATTCAGGTCAATGGTAGCATACTTGCCTAGCATCAACAATGATGCATGTTCAATCACCACTTCTGTAAAAATTGTAGTACATTATTCATATGAAATGAACCTACAGTAGATACATAATTTTTAACAAAGTATAGATGGTATTGTTAGAATTAACTGTGTATCCTTTTGATTTTTTTTAACTGTGAAGATTGGATGCTTAAGTCTTCTCTAAATTCCATACTATATAATAAATATTTAACATGAAATGCGTTACAGAAAATTGTGGGATAGTGTTTAGCTTCAATTTCTAGTAGAGAAACCTTAGAGTAGGCTTTTCTGTATGTGCTTTGTAACAGCTAACTGCTACCTTCTGATACTATATTTTAAACAACATTTCAATGTAGAATAGAGGTCCAAGAACAGAGTGAACTTTATCATACTCCTACCGACCAAGCCTGGTAAATCCATCCCACTTGCTAGATGATGTTACAAATGTCAAGATTAGTTTCTTCTAAAATTACCAGTGCTAAGTGTATCCCATTTCTCATGTCATATAATATTCTGCTACCAGCATACAGTTTAAAAGAGAGCATAAAGAATGTGTACACATACACATACAAAGAACCTGAGTTCTTTAAATGTGAACTGTATTTACATAAGCTACATGGGATATCACAATGGGATTGTTTCTTATTTTTATATTTAGTCTCATCTTTGTTTTGCCTAGGTAGGGTAAGATAGTTAAAGACAAGATGCTTAGTTTTGAATGAGATATTGTCTCCATCAAGTAAATATAAAAGTTTAAATTTAAAAAGAAATCAGTCTTAAAACCATTTTTATTGTATTTTGATTGCTTTACTTCCTATGCATAAAATCTAAGCAGTCAAGTTGTCCCCCTAAAATCGTTCACCAAACCTTTGTTTTAAAATATCTGAGAGGACATCATTCCATGTGGGAATATTACATACAGCCACTGATTCAAGAGTAACTGAGAACTTATGTACAAAACATTCTTTACATATTGACAAATATTTCTAAAAAATGAATTGGTATTTTTTGTTGTTGAGTGTTTTCATGAGTGACCTTTACCTCTGCAGACATATGCAGTTTTCAGTTTTTTGGGTGAGACTTTCAAAATATTTTTTTAGAGTGTTCAATGTTAGCAGTGACATTTTTACAGTGATTTCAGAGCCTTGTAGTTTAGAATATTCTATTTTCTTTATTTCTAATTACTTACAACACCCTCATTTTCAATCCTGTGCAGATGTAATTGACAGTGATGATATACAATATGTATGAAATGAGCTTTTCACTATCAGTGGTGTGTGTCATACAAGACTCCATTGCAATATTTACAGTTAAACTAAACTTTTTAGAACGAGCAAAATTGCATTTGTTTTGCAGATTTGCTCATCATTAAATGTGAAACATTTCACATTTGTCTTTTTGAGTAATTGGCTTTTTAAAATGATAAGGTGCTCTGAACACTTGTTATGTGGATAGGTCTGACGTTGTATCCCAGAAATCCATATGCCATACAGACAGAACAGAAGAAAGATATTCACAAGCATGTCACAGATTGGACTAAAGCAAGCCAAAAACCCAAGTGCCATGGCATTAACAATAGCACCAGATTTACTGTCACGATCGCAATCTGTGCTGCATCACAGACAGAAGGAGAACTTTTGATAGGTAACACCTCAGGGTTTTTTTTTCATCTTTTTGGCAAATTATCATTTATCATTATATTTTTGCCTGCCATATAATATTATTACAATGCTATGCGAAGTACAGGATATGTTTAATAGGCCCTAACAAAAGGACTGAGCAATTCTGCAGGCCACGTAGGATGGAACAAATACGCAGATATACTGTTGTTGTAGTTTGGCTCTAACTGGAGCTGGAAACAGAAAACAGCTAAGGTACTGGTATTTTAGCTTCTTCAGAGTTCACAAAAGGAAAAGGATTCTTAGTGATAGGGAAAACAAAAGAATTACCCCTCTCCGGAACTTTAAAACTCCGATGTTTTTAAAATATGTGGTTTCCAAGGATAACAAGTCAAGGCTAATTTTATTTTGGAAGTTGGAAGGGGTTGGGTGAGAATATTTTGAACATGGAAGTGTCCGTTCCTTTCTGGTCCATGTGCATGCCCTCATGATGCATACACAATGGGACCACTGTTCGCAACATGCCCCCAACAGCTACTTAACAATTACAGAATCACAGGGGCAAAGCCTCATGTTGGGACAACGGAAGGAAAAACCCCAGAAACACTGCACAGAGATTCCTTGGCATCAAATGAGAAACATCAGCCGATTGTTTCTCTTAATTGAAGGCTGTTTGGGGGACCACAGTGAAAATATTCTGTTCTTCTATGTTTTGACTGTCTTCTGGCTGAGAGATTTCTGGAGGCCAGACTTCCTGGAAACTTTCTTTTTGTAAAAGAATGCCTAACTATCAATGTTATCTAATTCTGTTGACATAATTACAAATATTAAATCTAATTTCATAAATATAGAAAAGGAGCCTTAAAATCCATTTTTAAAAAGGTAACAAGCAATATAAAATACAAGCTATTCAAATATAGATACATAGGAACAAAAGAATATTGATCTGCCAAATCAATGTTCATTTGGTTGGATAAATTTAGTAAATTTCGATAACTGAGGTAATATCATATGTTTGAAGTGAGTAGATTATAGTGGGTTTGTATGTTGCTTAAACTATGTCTCTCCCCACCAAATCTTTATTATTTAGTTCTTAGCATGCCTTAGTCATATTTGAGACCAAGCCGTAGCACATCCTCACATTATCCCACTGCAAAAAAAACCCATCTTCTTGTAGAGTTCTGAGAACTGGACTTCACAGATGTCTTCTGCTTCCCATGCCTCCCTTTCATGACACTTCATGTATTACTTCTGATTTTCAAATGCTTGCCCAAATCTTTACTTATTCATCAGTCTATCTCAGGCACAGTTTCAAGAATTATAGAGAAACACAATAGTTATGACTTTTAAGTATATACATGTTAATTAATGAGAAACAAAAAGAAAACCACTCAAATAAACTTAGATAATAAATTTAATAAACTTTACAAAAATTAATATATGTATATATACATCCATATATATATGTGTGTGTGTGTGTGTGTGTGTGTGTCTGTGTCTGTGTGCTCTATCCAGAAATGGATGGCATGTATTATGAGTGTAATAGTAATATGACTGAAAAATAAAAATGAATTTCAGGAAGGGTCCAGTAATGTCAGAGCACGTGAACACAAATTTCTTACATAATTTTACCATGTTCATAAAATAATTATAAAATTTGTTGGTGAATTTCTGCTCCAAGTCCATATAGCCAACATGAATTCCTCTTAGTTTTAAACCAGAAAAACAACTAGACATCAGCTCACTTTGAAGATGCAACGTGAGTCTTATACGAGTAAGACTTGAATATGAAGGTTGAAAAAAAGTAGACAGCTACGTTATGGGATCTATTCACATGATATTACACCGAAATATCCACAGATTACATCAAGATCCATGACATCTTAATCGTTTCCATGAAGATATTTTAGAGATGTTGAGAAACATGCTGAAGCCATTATATTGAACGTATTAAGTAGTTAAGGTCTTGAAAGGAAGGGGACCCAGAGCAAACATGGTGGTGAAAGTGGCGGGAGTCAGTAGAGGGTGGGAGACACTGATGGTTCTGAACACTCAGGACAAGATGAAACCTAAGTGATCACACACTAGCAGTGAAGGGGATATAGGAGACAAAAGGCATGAGAGCAGGAGAGTGGGTGATGAGTGTGAGAGTGACCCCGAAAGAGTGAGGGAAACCCTGGTATGTGACAAGCATGAGAACAAAAATTTCATAGAAAATGGAAAATGTTATGGCTACCTTAAGGTCGATGTTGAATATGGGTGTACACCGGCAGAGAGAGATGTCATCTTGGTATTGACTGAAAGTTCACTTCAACTAATGGAAAATCTTTCTCATCATTAGGAATATATCATCACCTAAGACATGACTTTCTCCTAATTTTCAAACAAATATTAGATGATGCATATGTGGCTTCCATTAAATTTTAATTCTGCTTAAATATTTCACATAAATAGTCTTCATTTAGCTTAAATATGATATTAACTGTTACTCATTCATCAGCAAACACAATTCCCTGTCATGTGGCACATACTGGCTCACAGCCATCCGTAACTCTAGTTCCAGAGGATCTGATGCATCAATTCTACACTCAGACAAACACACACCCATAATTTTAAACAAAAAAAACTTAGTTTTTGAAACATTGGGCAGAGAATTTAATGCTAATACAATAGTAGGTAGAGACAGGAGGAGAGCTACCTCTAGATGGCCCCCAGCCTTGCTTCAGTTTCAGTCAGAGAACTGGTCTCAATGAAATAAAGGAGAAAGTGGCAAGACAGGACACCCCCATATCCTCCTCAGGCTTCCATGTACACATAAGTGTTCCTCTCTCACACAGCCCCAACATTTATATAGCCCCCCACATACACACATAAGATTACATCCACACAAATAAATAGATAATTAACCCTACACAAATAATGTACCACCCAAACAGCTTTGCAGCGAAATTGCTTTCAACTTAATGTACAAAAGGAGCCTGGCCTTTACCAAACACATTTGTAAGCTTGACCTTGTAAAGAACCTCTCCCTATAGCAAAACACAGAATAACCATGAGCGGGTTCCTTCCTGTCTCTATGACTTTGCACCATAGCCTTATTGAATGTTTACTCGTCATGTAGCTGTATTTTATTGTCTCCCTTATGAAAATGAGTTATCCTCACAAATATGCTTACAGTTCTTCATACCTGCATGCAGACTGCCTGTATGAAATACAGGATAGCAATCCATTTACTAGACACATTTTATATTGTCATGTTTCTTGTACTTTATTTCCTTTTTTGCCTATAGTTCTCAGAGAATTTCAGTCCAAAGGTTATCCCTCATTTTATACAACTTCCTTTCTCACCAGTGTTTTTAAACTCTTTGTTTGGTTATATATTATTTGGGTCATGTATTTCTTTCCACTTGGGCCCACTGTTTTGGGACACGAATATGTGCAGAACTCTCACATCAGCCTCTTTTGTTCTCTAATAATAAACCATATTTCTTTCATGGAGGTCCATAGGACTTTTTTTCTTTTAGCCATATAATCTTGTGATTCTTTAAGGATATGGATGAGAATGCAAACTCTTTGCTAAGTCTCCTGAAACACTTAAATATTACAACACGGGGCTCACACTTAGGGTTTCATGCATGCTAGGCAAGTGCTCTACCATGGAGCTCCATGCCTCTACAGCCTTGCAACTGCGGAGCTTACAAACAGATGAGCTTGGGTCTCCCTCTCTATGTCGGGGCAGTTTTCATGTGTCAGATCTTTGAATATTTCTGGTTCCTTTTTATTTCAACATTTTCAACAGTACTAGTGATGAATCAGTGTATAATATCAATGTGAAATAATTTTCTCATGTCTACTGTCTTTCATAAATTAGCTTACCTCAGGCAGTTTTTTTTTTTTATTTTGGATTTTGATCCAGTTCTTGTAAATTTTTGCCATCCAACATCTAGTTTTAAGAATTTTTAATTCTGATATTAGTGTCTTTTTTCCTTTGTATGTACAGGTATGTGTTACTACTTTCAAGGGAATAGTTTTTTAATGTCTGTTTTTTGTTGTTGCTGCTGATTTCTGTAGTGGTGATGGGTGGGGAGACAAAGAAATGGTCTCAACTTTTGCCTGGCAATCTTGTCTACTTCCAATATCCAGGAGGATAACTATATGATTTTCTTTGGGTTCAC
>LOEQ01000924.1:112489-126160 GCA_001685075.1 Bramus lutescens | reverse complement strand
GTGTGTGTGTGTGTGTTTGTGTGTGTGTGTGTTAGAGAGAGGGAAAGGGCGTGAAAAAGATAAAGAGAAACTCGGATAAGCGTTGGCAACATAAATATATTTCTTACCATGGATCATGGCCAAAGTCATCTGAAAGCTAGATTATGCCTCCAGGCCAGTGGCTCCTTTAACTTTGGAATAAATTTTTCTCTTAAAGCCTCCTCCATCTACTTTTAGGCAAATTTCACAAGCTGCATATAAACCTAATCTAATTAAATCTTGAACTTTTAAAGAAAATTGTGGAGGAAACTCAGTAAACTGTAGACCTAATGCTATAAGCCGTTCATCAAGGGTAGCAGATTACAAACTCAGTGACGGTTCTCGTAACAGAGAAATGTTCTCATGAGAAAAATGTTCTCTTTAAAGTCTTAATCCTTAGGACTCCAGAGAACGGTCCCTAGCACATTAGTTTAAAGGGGGTCTCGGGAATTTGGGGGAAAGTTCTGCATTGGTATCTTTAGATATCATTTCATCAAGTTAGATTATTGCTTGGCATTAGGAATTACCTGGCCAATAACAGTGAAACTGATCTGATCTAGCTGGCAGGATGCTGTAGTTTAGCAAGGCATATTGGGAAAGTTTGAGCTGGCCCCATTGGAAAGCGGCATGTCTGCTGGACAGAACACAAACTCTTAAAGTTAGACCAAGAACATGGGCTGTTTGAAGATATTCATTATCACCAGAAATAACTGAGATTTTTTTCTTTTTATGGGTGTTTATTTATTCATGTATTGTGTGGGCATGCACATAGAGGCCAGTGGACAGCTTGTGGGAATTGTTTTTGTTGTTCCACCGGTTTGATTCCAGGAAGCAAACTCAGGGTGTCAGTCATGGCAAGCATCTTTATCTGCTGAGCTATCTTTTGCCGACCCAACAAGGACTTAAGATTTATTTGGGCTGTCATTAACTATACTATCAGATATTCCAGATAATTTAAGAACCAAGCTACCTCAGAGGTATGCATGGGTTATTCTATTTCTTTTGAAAAAATTCTGAGGATTGCCTTGACATCCCTATTGCAGCTGAATATTACCTTGAACTTCTAAAATGGCTCCTTCCCAAGTATTACAGGATTACTAATGCACACCACACTCAGATTATAAAACTCAAAGTCTATGGACTTCCTGAATGTTAGGCAGGCACTCAGTCAACTGAACTACATAGCCAATTGCTTGTGTCACGATGTGGATATGTGAGCCTGACGGGCAGTGAATTTAAAGTACTATTAGAGGGGAAAGAGTCAATGAGGATTGAAGATGCACAGCAGAATGTCGAGACCAGTTCTTAATAGTGTGGCTAGCAAAAACTTCTTTAACAGCTGAGTCTATTATATAAGCCACCACAATGAGTGGTGACAAGCCATGAAACCAGGACAGAACACAGTGAGAAGCTGAGCTTGGTAGAACTCAGTGCTGACGACCAAGTGAATGTTCAACCCAAAGAGTTGGAGATTGTGTAAGCTCTTCTTAGGATAAAGGAATGGTCTTAATTAAACATCAAGCATCTTAAAAGTCAGAGGCGGAGAAACAAGCTGCCTCAGCTTTGTGAAAAGGAGAGGAAAAAGTCAAGCAATGGAAAGAGTGTTAGCCAACTCAGGCCTCCATGGAAGTCACTGTATATCAAGTAAAAGCGGGATATCATCTTTTCAGAGAGAGATACATTGGCACAGCCCACCCAGAAGAGCATATTGGGTTGACAGTCAGAGAAGTGGTTGTGAAAAGATGTCCCTGTCAGGAGGCCCACTCTGTGTCTTCTCAGTGGCCAGTCACTGCTTCCTTCTGGTCTACCAAGTCATATGCCACCTAAATCGCAAGGCCTTCTGTTAGCTGGTACCACACACAACTCTTCTGAATCAGCCTAGGGCAGCTGAGCTTTCATTCATTCTACCAACAGCCTGTAGCATGCCAGGCGCTCAATCAAGTACAAGTACACGTCTCACCTTCAGAATCTGAACTCTCTTAGTGCTGTGTAAAAGGTGGATAAGTATAAAACTTTGGAGTCACAGTGTGATGGAGCAGGTACAGACTGACAGAAAAATAGCTTCTATATAGCCCCTAGAGACGTTCACTCTTTCCCAAATAGATGATGCCTAAGGAGTTTGCAGAATTATGAGGAAAGTTTGTAAAATCCTAGTGACAATTAATGAATCAATCAGCAAAGTATTAACCATATTGTTTGTGCTTCCGGTGTGTCAGATGCTATTGTGCTATTTGTCCTAGATTATATTTCCTGTTGCCCTTTTGATGTTGTGTGAGGTAGGTAGTAACTTATTTTGTTTTCAGACTAGAGGTAGAAATGTAAGAGCACAGATTCTGAATAACTTGATCATGATTAATAAGGAGAATAAAATGGAAAAAATAGAGACAAATTATAAAGTATCAAATTAAGATTATAGCAAGGAGTTGAGACAGAGTGTTAATTATACCACTCCAATCACCATCAAGGAAGTTAGTCCAGAAGTTATGGCAAAGTACCTAACTTGGAAGAAATGTGCACTAGAAAGACTGAAATATAGATTTGTCACTTCGGAATTCTAATATTTAGCAATACTAATTCCCAAGAGAGAGACATGTGTACATCCAATTCTTTTATGTTCTTATGGTAACCATGAAATTGAATCAGCCTGGATGTCAATTAACTGATTAGTGGATGATGAAAATATGTTACATTTGCACAATGGAATTTTGCCCATCCATAAACAAAAATAGAAAACAAAAATTATGAAGTTTGCAGGAGAATGGTTAAAACTGCGAAATGCTACAGTGAGAACTAGTGTATATATAGATAAGAAAGCTAGAGATGGATCCATGATAGGAAGAAAAAAGAAAGACTTTAGGGAGAAGGGTGGGGAAGGCAAAAGACTCCATGCCATATGAAAGCTGCAGAGGGTATGCTAGGGAGAAAAGGGTAGGATAATCTGGAGCAGCAGGAGATGAGTGGTGTCAACTAAAACTAAATATGTATGAAAATGCCATAAGAAAACCTTCTATCTATAAATGAATTAAAAGGAAATGTCAGAGAAAAGAGTTTGACAGTCCATGGAGAGAGCTGACTGGGTTACATTCCTGCGGTGTAAGCTTGAGGATCTGAGTTCACCACCCCTCGAACATGCCAGAAACCAGGCATGGGGATGAGGATGCCTGGAGCTCCAGTCTTGGTGTGGAATGGAGACAGCCAGGGACCAGGAACCTAAAGCTCATTGACTAGTGGCTCTGCTGAGTTGGATGTGAGCCTGAGGTATAATGAAACATGTTTCAAAAGTAATTGTGCAGAGTCATTGTCAACCTTAAGGTTCTGCACACCACTCCACACACATGTACACACATGCAGGTACATACCTCACAGACACACAGCATCACGTGCAAGTTTAAAAATTAATAAACAAATCAATAAATACAGTTTGGGTAATCCTATCACTTAAGAGCACGTGTTTAGGGACTAGAGAGATGGAGCCCTAGTGCCTACTGTTCTATAGTGCCTGAGTTAAGTTCGCTTACCTAAGAAGTACGGATCACCAGGGGATGCTAAGGAAACTCCACTTGAAGGGTGAGTGAAGTAGTGGCTCCACATGAGTGGTTGGGAGCCTCTCTGTGTCCTGCAAGGCTGTACCTTCCTCATCTTGCAGTCTCTGGATAAGATGCTCCTGTCACATGGGTAGTACCATCCTCTTCTTTTCTTCTATTTAACATCTCTGAAATTCTAAGATTTTCTTCCGACATTTTGCTCTGAGCGTTCCACTTTACTGTCAGTTGGGCTAGCATTTTCCATAATATTCCTTATGCTTCCATCGTCACCGTGAGTTAGTTGATTCCCACGCTGGTTTTCTATGTCCTACTGAATACTCTTCTTGAGAACAAAGGCCACTGCTAAATTGTTTGGGGTTGCCTCAGTTCCTAGAGTTAAAGCCATGGCAGAGCTTTGGTTTAGTAGGCATCTCAAGATCGGTGATTGCTAAGTGACTCCTCATGTTTTGAGGGGAAACAAGCAACACAAGTGTCCCAGTGTGTGCAAAATTAGACCTTGTTTACGCCCTTTTTTTTTTTTAGTTAAGTTGTTCATAGGGATTACTAAAGTACTAGCGGCTGGCTTCAGAATAGCAGTTTAGATGATAAATTATTCGATCATCCTACTAACAGAACAACCAGGATTTCTTTTCCTAACACTGTCATTTGTACAAACTGCTATTTCCAACACAAGCACCATTTTGCATCCTGTAATAAGGTGTGTTTAGGTTTGGGTGTACGTTTTTATCATAGCATGGAGTGATAGGTCATCCTAGATACACTATTATCAAGTGGCCTGTTGCCTAGTTGATACATTCTACTGTCTAATATAGTCACAGGTGACTTTTTCTAAGTGTTGCTCAATTCTCTCTGTGTATCTTCATATATATATATATATATATATCACTGTATCAACTATGTATCTTCACATATATGTTGTATATATTATATACCAACAAACTACTATTTTAGAAGCATGTTTGTTTTGAGAAATTTTCTCATTCTCTGTCCCCAGGTAACCTAGGGAATTTGCAAAATTCTCTTGTCTCCCAAGTGCTGGAATTATTGCTGTTGTGCCACCATATATGACTTCATGTTTGATTTAACAATAATTACTTTAAATAAACAGGTATTCTCCCATAGGTCAGATTACTTATTTTGTGCATTTTCAGTATAAATCTATATTTCTTCAATGTATTTAATGGAAAAAAGAACACGCCCTTTATTCAAGAGCTTCTAATTAAACAGATAGTCTATCAACCTCAATGAATGATTATGCTAGTTAATAAAGAATTCAAAGACTGGCATCATTAGACTATTGATTCAGTACAATGTCAAAATGATCAGAAATCAAAAGCAAAGTTTTCCCGTTCCTTCTTGAATTAGGTAGCTCGGACTCCAGACAGACAATGTCATCAGTTGATCCCAAGATCCTCATTCAGTATTGCTTCATCTTCCCAAAGCACACAGCCAGACTGCAAGGGATGACGCAAACTGATATTCCTTGTAATGCGAAGTCTGCCTTTCCTCATTCCTGAGGACAAAGTGCCATTCGTCACGGGAATCGTTCAAGTGTGCCTTGGCTAATCTGTGTTTACGAGACAGCATAGAAGTATTTTGTTTGTGTCTGAGAAAAGAGTTATAAATCACACTTCTGTAGATCATAAATACACATTTATCTTTAGAATGTATCACCAACTGAGTCATTTTGATGTAAATATTGCACCTCTCAAATATAATGATGATAATAGAGGCTGTGATTCGAGGAACTGTACAAGTGCTCTCTTCAATAACTGAAAATATTTAAATTCACAGAATCTTTAACATCCCGTGTGGAGTGGTAGACCGACATGCCATGAGGTGGGACTTACAGACATTGTGACTATTTACTCTGGGAAATAATAAAACAAGCTCCCTGATTTCTGTCAAGAATGGCTCATAATTTCTTTGTTGGTATGTACGGGCCATGATCATTCAAAGCCTGGGAGCTCCAGGCACTTCATTTGCTTGACTTCTGTCATCACAGAGGGCTCCCTAGGAAAGGGCTGAAGAAGACATGAAAGGCACCAACACCTGTCCATGCCCCTTCCCTCATCCAAGCTTTGGAAGAATGGCAGACACCAGTTTTTTGGTAGGAGGACCCTACAACCACAAAGAATTTTCTTTTTGTAGTTCCTAACTTGTTGCCATCTTTGTCTTGAAACTACTGTCATTGCCTGTGATTTTACTTGAGGATTAAGGCACAGATTTTTATCTGTATCTTCTGTTCTCTCATTGTAGAAAATAAAAAGTTCACCTACATTCATTTCTAAGTGGCAGTTTTATAATTCAGCAGATTCCTGGTTTCCCCTGAAACCTGGAGTTGAATTGCCTTGAGCCGGAAGGCAGTCAAGCTGCTGTTTTTCCCCGAGCTGTATTTCTCTATAAGCATCTAATTGTTTCAAAAAGTGATGTACAGTATGTGAAAACCTGAATCTGATGCAAATAAGTCTGTATGGCACTAACGCTAACAGGTGTTCTCATTAATGTAAGTAGACATGGAACAACTCTTGAATGTTTTATAAACACTCAAAATCATTGCCAAGTATGTTACAATAGCATAGAAATACTTACATATGGGAGCATCTTTTATTCCTATTGTACAACCTCAGCACTTGCTAGCAATTGGCTTGTATGAGTGATAATACTTTCATTTGCGTAAGTCACCATATCTGAAAATTAGCTAATGTATCAACGTGGAAGTACTTGTGACATAAATAGTACCGTCTCCCGGCAGACTTCTCTTGTTTAGTAGTGGTAACAATGCCTCAGTGAAGCCAATGACTGCAGCTCTGAAGAATCAGTAATAAATATTCTACATCATGGTGGTCCTCTAAGGAACTCACCTGTTACCTTCTGAATTAGCTCCAAAAATTTTGAAATCATGTCCATTTCCTTATACTACATCTCACAGGTAGGAATTTCCAGACACAGGGTGGGATGCCAGGACAAAACAGCATAGATTATCTCTCCCTAACACAGTGTAGTTTGGAAATACAATTGAAAGCACTGAAATCCAATCAACCCTTGGTGTTTCTAGGTTCCTCCAGTTTATAAACCTGTTTTCTGATGACTAAAATGTTTTGGTTTGTGGAAAAATACCTTCCTTTGATAGTTATTCTCAAAGTTCAGAATGTTTTTTTCTAGACTATCTCACTAAAGTGGGTAGCAGTGGATATCAGTTACCTTATATTACGTGAACTAATGAAATCTTATTGCACCATTCGGGCTTTTATTGTAATAGAAGATGAGTTAAATTTATCATGTCAAATCAAACAATAAAATAGTATTCATCCACTGTAGTGAATAAAGTGGATCATTTTTTATCTATCTGCCATCTTAATAGCTTCTATATTTGTGAGTTGTTCAGCCACTCATAGGCATTTGGCAATGACCTTGAGTAATTAGAGTATAAGAAGATAATGGAAAGATCCGCAGGGAACTGAAATTTATATTTCTGTTGTGTGGTGTGACAAAGGAGACATAGTTTATGCGGATGTTTGTAGGGATCTTCATTTTAGGAAAGCCTTTATTGAAAAAGTGGAATCTAAATTGATCTGGATGAGACGTCAGTGGAAGTCAGGGTTCTGGCAGAGGAACAATCTAAGGGAAGTGACAAAAATTAGGATAGGACCCTTAGGGAACAAAATGCTTTCTGTGTGTCTGGATTCTAGAAGTGCAAAGGGAAACTGAGGAGCACAATGCTGTGGAACCAAAGGAGCCCCGGCACACAGGGTGTAGCAGCCCAATGAAAGGACTCTCATTGTACGGTCAGTCACACGTGGGACAAGCTTCTGCGTGACAATCACACAATGTAATGAGAGTTCCAAGTTGCACAGATCATTTTACTGGGGCTGCTCTGTGTGGTCTGGAAGAGATATGACTGATGTCATGGAGGAAGTGAAAGATAGGGCAACTCAGTCCGCCGGGGGGAATAGTTCCTTTAGGTCTGCATGAATACAAATATTCATAAAGGTATACACGCTATTTATAGTAAGACAAACACATACTGTTTACGAATGGATCCAAAATGGGTACAAAGAAAAGAACCCATAAATTTAGCTTCTCCTATGGAAAAGGAAATCTTGTACTTCCAAGATAATTTTCTTATTTGTATATTATTTATTTTTAAAAGATTTTATTGAAAACAGATTCGTCTCTCATACAACACATCCTGAACACAGTTTCTCCTCCCTTTGCTCCTCCCTGCTCCCCTCATCTCCCCTCCCCTCTCCCCAGACTCCTCCTCCATATCCTCTTCAGAAAAGAACAGGCCTCCAAGAGATGACAGCCAAACGGGACAAAACAAGATACAATAAGACAAGGCAAAACACCTCATGTGGAGGCTGGACATAGCAACCCAATAGGAGTGAAAGAGTCCCAAGAGCAATCAGAAAAGTCAGAGATACACCTACTATCACAACAACACCAAGTTAACGGCAACAACATTTACACAGAGGACCCAATGCAGAACCTTGCTGGCAAATGGAAAGATCCGCAGGGAACTGAAATTTATATTTCTGTTGTGTGGTGTGACAAAAGAGACATAGTTTATGTGGATGTCTGTAGGGATGTTCATTTTAGGAAAGCCTTTATTGAAACAGCAGCTTGCTGTTTCAGTCTCTGGGAATCCATGTGAGCCCTACTTAATTGATTCAGCGGGCCATGTTCTCCATTCCCTCTGACTCCTACAATCGTTCCTCCCCCTTTTCCATGGTGTTCTCTGATCTCCAAGGGGAGAATCCAATGGAGACCTCCGGTGCAGACTCACTCTCTGCATCATATCTGGTTGCGGGTCTCTGCACCTGCTCTCTTCAGCTGCCAGAGGAAGTCTGTCTGATGACAACTGGACAAGCATCAGATCTATGAGTGTAGGAGAGTATCCTGAGGAATAATTTCATTTTTTGGATATTTTTTCAATTGTGTTTGGTTCTACCTAGGTCTCTGGGCTAACCAGTGTAAGGTTCCTGATTTTCCTGGCAGTGTGGGGCATGGTGTGGGCCTCGAATTAATCCAAACATTGGATGCCACTCCCACAATGTCTAAGTCACCATTGCCTCAGCACATCTTGCAGGCAGGGCAGTTGCAGGTTGAAGGTTTTATGACTGGGTTGGTACCCAGATTTCTCTTTCTGTAGTCTTCAGAGTACCTTCTTGTACCAGCCTGGTATTCTAGGAATCTCCCTGGAACACTTTCAAGCAACAACTCAGTTGAATATAACCCACTACTACCACTACTGCCTGGCTACAAAAGATGCCCAGTTCATATCTATTTTCCATCAGCAAACGTCCTCACTAGGATTTCCGCTGCACTAGGTTTTCCAATTTAGAGAAAAAAATCTTTAAATTGAGCCTTAAATGAATAAAAACAAAAATAAAGTCATTCCACTTTGAAACTGATGGAGGCAACAGGGGTTCAAATGTCATGAGACTGCATGAGTTAATACACAAACATGAATATATCTCAGGGAGTAAGTGAACTCATGGCAGGAACAGGAGCAGGGGACACAGGTTATGGACCGATTCATTTATGTTTAGATGAATACTGTTCTCAAAAATCAAGAGCCAAGGAACTCTTCAGATAACGTCATATGCCCTCAGCTTTGTCCCTTTGCTTTCCCAGTTGCTTGTTCTCATAAGCACCACAGGCGACTTCAGCTCACATAACAGCTCTGGGAACTGCTAACCTGACTTCTAATCAGTTAGGCAGTATTCTTGAATGAATATTAAGGGGACTGTTTCTCAATACTTAAAACATTTTAACACAGATAAATAATGAAAGCGAGTTTTTGTTTTCTTGTTTATGTGACATGGCTATGGAGTTTAAATATATTGCTAATAAATAGTTGGCAAGGGACATGGGCAGGAGTGTGCACGATAGGACCAACTTCATTATGCAGAACAAACCTCTGATGCAAGAATTCATGAATCAAATTATTTAAGTGTCAAAAGTACAGCTCAATTTCAATTAAAAAGCATTGTTTCTTGAAAGGCTGCCCTTAAACCTTATATTTCAGAATGCTCTTGAGATCTGTCGAGTATGTAGTTCAACATTTGTTTACTTTTCATTAAATAAGAAATTGCTTACATGGGCAGGTTATGTTGATATGATGACACCACTGAGGTTTCCAATAAATGTGCATGCAAATCAATCACCCAAATGCATTGAAAACATAGCCAATAAACATCTGGAAACTAATGAATACACATTTGTTGACAAGGGGGAGCTGTGGAAACGCAGGATCCATTGGTGGCCAGGCTGATTTAGTGGCTGCAGATTTAGGAACGGTTCACAACATCAGAAGGAACAGGGCCATTATGACATGGAATTCAACATCTTTCAGATATGTAGAACATTTTCCGTCCCTTAAAACAAATATTCCCTAAGAAAGTATAAAACATCTTTCTGACTTGCAAAGTTTTTGCAGTCTATCACTTAAATTACTTAAATAAAGGGCGCTTTACCGCTCCCCAAAGTGAGAATATAACACCCTCCACGCATATTAGCTTGATCTTCTTGACAGACCAGAGAAGTGTTTGTGTGTGCCAATTAAAAAAAAAGTGAGTCCCTAGTGGCTTGTTTCTCATACAACTTCTGAAGACTGCTATCTTTGTTTGCTAGGGTAACCCTGAATAAGGCTGCACTCCAATGCAAACAAAGTTTTTAACCTTTCATGACAGATGGGGGTTACAAATGCATTTTAATAAGAGAGTTACCAAAGCAACGTTTTTCTGTAATCAGCATATATTTACTTAACATCCAGCAACACTGGGAGCACAAGATAGATACTTTCTCACAAAATGACAAGGAACATTCTGGAAGACACACTGAAGACCATTCATGTCAGGCTGATGTTTCACCCTTAGTTTTAGTTAGCTTTACTCTGAAAAGCTTTTATTTTATTTTTTTTTTAAAGTTTGGAGTTACTCAAGGAGACTGCAATTTGAAACTGACGTAGACCCGGTAATATCATTCCTTCAGTGGTAATAAATGCCTCTGAGACCCAGTAATTGAACTTTAAGTATAACCACAACAACCTGTACTTGATCATCTATAGCAAGGAGTATGACACAAGATGAAAACAATGTTAGCCTGAACTGTTATTCTTTATAAGCTTTTATTGCTTCAAATTTAGATCTTGCTATCTCATTATGACATAGTCAAAATATACATCTATTTTTTTATTCGCTCAGGATTCAATAAAGATATGGCCCAAATTAATATTACAAAATAATTCATGTTCACTTCAGATAAGTTTAGTATATTTTGACATAAGTTTTTATTTCTACTTAATTTAATTCAAGAGCAGTGATACCATCATGAAATACAAAGTATCTCCAAATGTAATAGTAATCCAATTTCCTTCCTCTTGCTTGTTTCTAGACCACTATAGCCATGTCATTTAATATGCCTTGAGGCTCCTTGGTCATTTGGCATCTTTTTGTTATACATCTCCTATGCATAATTTCAGCATACTTAAGATGGACTATCTTCTTGAGTTCTTTGTCAAATTCTAATTCTAAGCAAAATGTGGATGACATGCATTAGAATGCTGGGTTGTTTTAGTTCTTTCTAGGGTTTGAAATTTTTGAGTGCTTCAAATTGGCCATAAACACATTATTTTTCATAGTAAAAGAGTAGTTATTTGTAGAAAGAGGAACAAAAGAGATAAATATCAGGACAGAGATGCTGTTTTTACTGCTCCTTCTTTATGACAGCAGTAAGCAAGTGAACAAGTTTGTCCACGGTCATTTTTCTAACTTTTGTGACTGACATAAAATCATTAAGGGCCTTTTCTGTAGACTTATGTAGCTCTCTGTTGGATACAACTGGGTGCTTTCAACTGTTGCACTAGAAATACAGGTTTTTAGAGTCTCTTAATTCTATCAGTTAAAATAATACCAATTTCATAGCATGGCATGTTCATCATTTACTTTATTTTAAAAGTTACTTTATGATGTAGAGAAGCTGTACTGGAGATGTTTAAGTGCTTTGAGATCACTAAAGCTAGCTTTGCTTTGCATATAAAGTGGCAGTATTTATGTCCTCAATACCCCAAAGTTCTGATACCATCAGCCTTTGGAAATAACCTATCATGGCCAACAGTTATACACAATTCCAAGATGCAAGTGCAGCCACAATAGCTACGCCCTCCTTGTCATAAGTATGGTCTGTGCCACTCACATAGGGACCTGGGATAATTCATGTTCTATTGTTATTTATCTTAATGTGTATATATATATANATATATATATGACCTATGTAGCCAGACAGATTTACAGTTCTTAACGGGGAGGGTCATAGATCACTAACTTCAAACACTGCCTCCTGTATTTAACGGATCATCCATCAGTCTTTGTTGATAATTAGATAGGCAATCAATTATAAACATGTCTTGTCATATAAACATACCACAGACATGGAATTATCTGTAGCATTTATTATGCAACTGAAAAGGTGGTACTTCAGAGAGAAAGAAAGGTGCACAATGACATCCCTGTATCTTCACTAGCCACCCCATGCATGTTTGAGTTCAACAGGAAAAAAGTCAGTAATATTTACCTATTAAATATGGTTTGCTCATGCATGCATCAATGTACCCATTGATAATTATCATACTTATTTAGACAGATAATGGCTCAATTCAAATGTGTGCTATGTTTAATCTGTGTAGCCATGAGCAGTTTCATTTTTATTCTTTATTATTTTTAACTTTCCCATTTTTCACATTTTATCTATATCTAATAATCAGAAAATGAGATTTAAAAATAGTTCATTTCTATGTTAATAAACCCAAATAAGTTTTTATTACTATAAATGACATTATACATAGTTTTCACCCAAATTAAAACCTAATACTGCCTTGTTGACGATAATGATATTTGAAAATGTCAGAAAGGATACCAGTTAAAAATACAAATGCTATACCTTAAAAATAGAACATTATTCTCTGAAGATGTTCTCAGTTAACATAACAATATTCAATTCACTTAAAAAAATTTTGTCCCGTTGGGCGATGGTGTTGCATGCCTCTAATCCCAGCACTCAGGAGGCAGAGGCAGGCGGATCTTTGTGAGTTTGAGACCAGCCTGTTTTACAAAGCTAGTTCCAGGACAGTTAAGGCTGTCACACAGAGAAACCCTGCCACCCCCCCAAAAAAAAAACACAACAAAACAAAACAAAAATATTGTCCCACCACAAGTCCTATCGGTGGAGCATGGAATTTACAAACTCAACTCTGTCTATGGAGGCACCAAAGATACAGACCAAAGTCCCATGCACATGGGAGACTATTGTCAATGAATTTCAGAAAAGCGCCAGGAATGTGCCTACTCTTCCTGTTGGTCAGCGACTGCTTATAGAAATTTTAGACGTAAATTTGTCATTGACAAAGAATTGAGATGGGCCCACACTTTGAATAAAACTGTCTAAGGCATTCACAGGGCAGTGCTGGCATCTTTCAGGCACCACCATTGATGATTCACTCATGGTTTACTGTTGTGACCAATAACTGCTGTATGTACATCCCCTGAGAAACACTGAGGTAAATTTCTCCAAATATTTAAGCATATTTTTCATCAACGATGCTAGTGTCCTATGACAAAGCTGCTTTGCTGACTTTCTATACACCCCCCGCCCGACCAAAAAAAAAATGTAGACTAGTAGAGATGCAGGATTTCATTTGATATGTGACTAGGTGAGATTCCAAACAGAAGGGAGGCCGGCAGCTTCTGCAAAACCCTGTTTTGTTTCCTGTAAGTTTTGTTTTTAATACCTTAAGCCTGCAGTTCCCAAATAGCACACAAAGAAGGGTCCCATTAGCATGGCTTAACTGTAACTCCCTCTGCCCACTATTGTACATTGCTGTAAACTGGCATCGTGTGCTGTTCAATCAAAAGGTATAGGACAAGCTGACATTCTCTACCTATGTCCTCCACTGCTACCAGAACCTGTGTTGAAAATCTGAAGATTCAATTGTTCAAAGTACAAAAATGATTCACAACCCACTTATCAGAAATTCTGAAGGTGCAAGACTACAAATAGACAGACAGATAGATAGATAGATAGATAGATAGATAGATAGATAGAT
>LOEQ01000924.1:87895-112460 GCA_001685075.1 Bramus lutescens | reverse complement strand
GGTAGGTAGGTAGGTAGGTAGGTAGGTAGGTAGGTAGATAGATAGATAGATAGACAGACAGAGAAGCTGAATTAAGTGGACTTTACCCAGCAGAGATTCAAAAAGTACCTTTCTGTATGAGTCTGGAGTGCAACAGAATAAAGTCAATTACTGGCTGCAATTAAGAAGTGGATGCATTTAAACTGTAGAGAGCAGTAGCAGTCTTCTCCACACTGCCTAGCAACTCCAAAGATTACAGGGAAGGCTGAGAGGAAGATGTGAGCAGGATGCTTCTGATTGGGTGATTCAGAGGAGCTGTGTTCACAGATCTCCTTATTCTAGCTTCCCAGAGTGAATTTATAAGTCACTGATTATGTATGATTAATGCTGTAATATATTTAGACAAAGAAACTTTTAGAATACAGCTTGTGTTTGGCTATGTGAGCAGGAAAAGGCCCATTCTGAACTGCATCTAGCATCAAAACGGCAAAGGCAATGTTGAAATTTACTTGCCACAGTTTGAATTTACTAAGGCAAAAACTGAACAACTCTTTTTATTCACCTTCAAGATACAGGAAATCTAATTATACTTTTCTTTTCCTTTTAAATGTTGTTCCTTTTATAATTTTAATAATGTATTTATACTGGCATAAAGTATTATATTATACTGTACTTTGTGTTTGGGAAACTCATTTTTCTTTATATATAAAAACAAATTGTGATAAGTATAAAATATTAATAATCAAAATATCTAAATTTAAATCAAAGTAAAAGTTGAGAACAATACTAGATTTCTTGTGTTACTTACAAGTGGCCTTATTTTTTTTTAGACTTTAGTTTCTGAGGCAGCACTTTAGAAAGTAAATATTTGTAATTCTATGTGAGTAAGGAACATTGCAATGGCAATCAGATAATTAGAAAAATATCATCCTGGCTTTCTTTTCATGGACACATGGCTATTTTGAACCACCCCAAATTTTATATGCCATTTTACTTCAAAAGAGGGCGAGAAAGGAGTAACTGGATCCAGTAATCTGTCAGATTTTAGGGTGTGTAATTAATCCTATTACTTTCCAATTTTTCCCTTTTTATAATTTGGCCACTTCTCTCTTTACTGAAGAAGGAACCAGAATTGACACTGGAACTCATGGCACCTAAGAATGTGTTCTTGGCAGTCCTCACTAGTATTACATCTCTTTAAAGGCTTCTGAAAATAAATAAGAAATACATTTATTCACATTATGTGAAGACAAAGATTTCTTTAAAATCCCAAGATCAACATCAAATATTTCCGGGGGGAAAAATGACAGTTTATGTGAGTTCATATAGCATTGATAGTAAATCTAGAGAATGCAGGCCATTTAGTGTATAAAACATTTGTAACATTCTAAGACATATTTATCCTATGTATACTTTGTGTTACAATACTGACTTAAATGAGTCAGTGTACCTGTAGAAATTATACTGAGCAATGGTTTGAGTATATCTCATTATGAGGATAATGCCTCTCTGCACACATACAGTTCTGATTACAATTCCCAGCATCCTTAAATGACAGCAAAGTATACTTAAATATGTAGATTTATGCATACATAATACTTAAATGATACTTAGATGTATCAATAGATAGACTGATAAATATTAATATTTATTATACTACCGGTAATTTGTCAATGTAGCTGATGCAATAACATCAGAACGTTTAGACCAAATAGCCAATGCAAGATCATTTATCGTATTATATAGTCAAGCAATAACCATACTTGTCTGCAAACTATATTCTATTTATACTTTGAAAAAATACCAAGGTAATTGTTTTAAATGATGCCACAAAATTATTGGAACCTGCAGAATAAGCCATTTGGGGTTAACCTTGTCACTTTACTGAAGAATTCCAAGCCAGCCTATGTGATTTGTGGTTTTTCTGAACCTGTACCACCTTTCACCATTCACCGACTGGAGCTTGCAGGGCTGAGCAGAGGTAACTGGCTCCTGATGGATTTTCTTGAAATGCCAATCCTAAAGTTCTGTCGCCTGGCTTGATGTGTGGCAGTTGTTGAGAAATGTCTGTCCTCTTGCTCCAAAAAAAGGTCAATAATACAAAGAGAAAACCTTCACAGTTCAGATTGGTGGCCTCATAGGAAAAACATGTCCACTTCCACGCTAATCAAATTTTCCCCTAACAAGTCCTTTATGGGTGGAATCAAGAGTATTGCTTGCTGTGTTTCTACAGGCTCCTATCCTCTCTCGTGTCTGAAGAGAAAGATCCACTGCAATGAAAAATGATGGCTATGCTAAGCATTGCCAACCACTTAACAGCACTGAACGGCTGGAAACAGATGTTGATTTATACTTTCTACCAAAGGTTCTAATATGCAAATGAAACCATATACTAATACACTCTCTTTGCGAGGAAATTGGTCCTTTATGACTTTCCTATAGAGCTTTACTGTAGGAAGACAGGAACGGCCCGAAGTTATTCAACTGAATGACCTTTTGCAAAAGTCGGCATTAGTCTCTTTGGTAAATAATCTGTTTTAGAGCCCTCCATAAAAGAAAATCAAATATAGAAATACTATTAGATTTGAAAAAGACAGACAGGAAAAAGCCAACAGCCCAGAGTGAATTCTGACACAGGCTGCGCACTTCTGTTGGCTTTTATGTTATGCATGCACTGTCTGCACCCCTCAACTTCTTGTCTTCTTTCTCCTGAAGCTGGAGAGAAAGTAACTCAGCTTTAGTCCTGCTCTGAGTTAATCTTTCTATTACTAAAACAATCATGTATTTGTTATGACATGAAAAAAAAAACAGTTTACAGAGAGAAGTTCAAAATGACAGTAGTGGCCTTCGTTCCCAGAAAGACAATTACGGGGAATACAAGGAAACTTGTCCATGTGATAAACTTGTTCTTGAAAAGGGCTTTTTCACGTAAGAAATCTATCTAACATGGCGCTCTTTCCTGTCAATTTTTCCTCTCAGATCACAACAGCATCAGGAAATGAGTTCCTTCTCCAGTCAGATATTGACTTCATCATATTGGATTGGTTCCATGCTATCAAAAATGCAATTGACAGATTGGTATGTATTTGTTTGGGCTGTTACATTTATTAATTAAAATGTAGTCATTTAAATCTTACTGTTCAGGCTTATAACATTCACACATCTAAATGGATCCTACAGCTGAGAGATATTAGCTATTTTAAGCTTAATAAAGAACACTAGGAACCTTGCTTGCCGACAGGTTTTGCGAGGGAAATGCCATTGAATTTCTCTCCTTCAAAACTGCTGTGTTCTTTTTCTAGAATAACACAGGCATTCATTTATTGGAGGTTGTAAAAGGCACACAAGCGCTTCAAAAGTATTGCATTTTTACATTTTCCATTTATGTAGTCTCTAATATATATTCTGGAAAGTAAATATCTATGCATTATGACTGTACTTACTGTTATAATACCACAGATAAAAATCATTTATGCTTGTTTTTATTATTCCCCAGCTAAGCTAGAATGTTCTTCTCAAGAATGTTAGACACCTAGAACTTCAGAAAGTTGACTTAAATAACACACTCAGAGTATACATTTTAAAGGCCTAAATTATTTAAAACTGTTTCTTACTAACTTAATTTTAACTCACTATTATTTATAAAGTTATTTGGAAAATATTTTTGAGAGCTTTTAATATCTTATAAAAAAGGAGAATATATTTAAAATCGTCCATTATATCCTTTTAAGGTCAAACTCTACAAATTAAAATAGTCTTTCCATACCATCAACAGAGTCTCCATAAAAAGAGAGCAAACACATGGATTATTAACTTTAAATATGAAGTATAAGTCCAAAATTTCTGAATTTGAAGGCAGATCCTATTTACTAGCTGCATAGTTTGGGAAAGGTGGGTTCTTTTCCTTCTGTCTGTTTCCTCAGAACATGGCGGCCCTGCTGAATGCCTGAAAGG
This sequence comes from Bramus lutescens, assembly GCA_001685075.1. Lineage (NCBI taxonomy): Eukaryota > Metazoa > Chordata > Mammalia > Rodentia > Cricetidae > Bramus > Bramus lutescens. Next base: position 108,527 of record LOEQ01000924.1, on the reverse strand, counting down.
AGTAACTGAGTTGCTGTATGTGAAGTTCTTTGAATAATTTATAGTATTTAGTGAACACTATTTTGATGTATGAATCAGTGTAAGTATTGTGCTTAGATAGAAGCCATATCACAAAAATAATTAACTTATTCCAAAGTCTGGTTACATTTAGCATCAAGACAAAACATGAAACAGTTTGGTGAATGCTGTCTTCCTAGTAAAAGTATTCAAGGTATTGTTTGTTATTTCCAGCCAAAGAATCCGAGTTGCCAGTCCCTGGAGTTGTTCAATCTCCAGAGATCCTCAAGTACTGAACTGCTCAGTCATTGCCACGGTGATAGAAAAGAACAGAAACCAGAGAACAGGAAGTCTTTCAGTGAGTGTTTTCTTTGACTTGCTCATTTTACCTCTGTCTAAATGCAGTGGTTATGAAATATAAATGCATTAAAATGAGATTTAAGCCAAAGCCAGACTACTTTGCAAGGTTCGCAACCATTTCCTACCTAGGGATTCATGCGCTGGAGGGCAGTCTGGGCATTCTGCTCACATCGTTGTTGGTAATGTCTTTTGAGAAAATAATTGTTCCAAGGTCATGGTCTCTGCTTACAGCAAACCTCTGAATCTCTGAGTAATGGCCATAGAGTTCAGATCGGTGATTGATTTTGAGAGTGGGAAATGTCAAGCATCTGGCATGCTGACCATTTGATTTTCATACATTAAAAGACACAAGTGACCACCACAGTTGGCCCAACTAAGCCAACAGCCTATGCAACAATCCACACTTCCAGAATACCAGAAAGATGTAAAATGTATGTCCCAGAGTTGACAGGAAACGTGACATCTGAATGGCTATTGAAGTTACATATATTTGGAAGTTCTACTTCCAAAACAATTGAATCTGGAGTGAGAACAACTTATGCCCTTTACATGATGGTCTGCAAAATATAATTTTTTAGCCATCCTGCTTCTTTCTCAATGAAAGGAGATTATTAAAACATGTTACATGTATCTCACCAAGTAAAACTGAGTCCTCGATTTTTGAAAGCACATGCAGATATATTTCATATCAGAGAAACAGTTTCCCAGTCTTAAAAACTATAGCATCTTCCATGAACCTTCTATATAGCTACTTTTAGCCATTTTTCTCTGTCTAAAGGTGTATGTAACTAGATCTTAGCTTTTGAAACTTAAAAACAAGTCAGTAAGCTGAATTTTCAATACATGTAGTGCAAACAAAGATGATCATATTTGCTTTTACATATATGTCATTAGGAAAGTATGTGTATGTGTGGCAACATGTCTTTCAAAGCTGAATTATTAGGATCACAGTTTTCGAAGTTACAGAAGTTGAGTAGAGATTCCTTTTGAAAGGAAGGCACTGTTGAAGGCCTATATCATAGTTTGCTAGAGCTACCCAAGACTGATTGAGCTAGCCATTTGTGTAATGCGGCAATTGAAGAAGGTTCTCACTGCCTATGCCTACAGAGTACACAGGGAAGGAATAGAAACTCAGGAATGTCTTTTAAAAGATTTTATTTAGAGTTAATTTCATTTACATGATGTTTTCCTTTAATTCTTGAGTTTTCCCCCTTCATTTCCCATGGGATAAGGTATAAGGTAAGATTACAGCATTAGAATTCAGTTGTAAGTATATGTTTAATGTTAATTACGTAAGTATTTACACACAAGGGTTTGTGATGCAGTGATTAGCAGATCTGAAATCTGAGATTTAATTACAGCTGTGGAAGAGAACTTGACTTGCCTCTAAACCCTGAAGCAGTGGGGAAAAACATTTGCAACAGCATGTTTGAGAAACTGAGGCTGACATATCCTGTATTAAATGGTAATTATATTAAAGGTTTTAGAATGATTCTTAGAAAAGAAATTCTATGGAAAGAATCTTCAGTCCCTCTTTGTATCCCCCCCCCAATTGGGAAAGACAATCATTTATTCAATATGAGAGCAAAGTCATTCTTGTCAAAAGATGAGGAGAAGGCAGGTATTTATTCAAATCAAAATCTCCTTAATTGTACAATGACTTTTAAGTTAAAACAGCACTAATATATGACACTATTTTGTGTTGCAATGAGCCGCTTATTTGTCCCAGCTGCCTGGTTAGCTTAGATGCAAAATAATCACACAGAAACCAGATTATTTAAATTGCTGTCTGGCCTATTAGCTCTAGCTTCTTATTGGCTAACTCTTACATATTTATTTAACCCATCTCCATTAATCCATGTATTACCACGTGGCAGTGGCTTACCAGCAAAGATTCAGCATGTCTGACTCTGGCAGCGGCTTCATGGTGTCTGTCTGACTCTGCCCTCTTTCTCCCAGCATACAACCTAGCTTCCCCACCCCCAGTTCTGTTCTGCCCTTGCCAAAGGCTCAAAGCAGTTCTTTGTTCATTAATCAATAAAAGCCACACATAGACAGAAGGACCTCTCACACCAATTTTGTATATACTGGACCCCTAATGCTATGCCAAGTGCTTATCTTACACAAACTCATCAATCCTAAGAAACATTTACCTTTTTTAACCCTATATTTTAAACGTGGTAGCCAAGGCACCTAGAATGCTGGTAATATGTGTAAGACAGTTAAGAGACACATGTCAAATTCAAGCAATCTGTTTTACAACCTGCTCTTTTAACTGCACTCTGTAGTTAAGTGAACAAATAAACGTTAATCTGTTTCAAACTTGCCCTTGGGTGGACCTTTGCTAAAAAGTAAAAATGAAATCTATACAAGCCGGCTAACTTAAACCAAGATGCCAACACTCTTAGATGAATTTTACCATTAAAATAAAAAGTCCATTTAGTCTTTAATGCTAATCATAATTTTCAAAACTATTTCTTGCCTGAGTCTTCTTGGCTGTGTAGAGTTGTAAGACTTCTTTCAAGGTAGGACACAACAAATCAATGTTTAAACTAAGTTATATCTGATCTTATGCGTGTATTTATTTTCACTTGAAAGGCATAGTGATTGACCTACTGCAACTTACTAAATTAGACCATGGGTTTGAAATCATTGAAGCATGTTTTCTATTTGGCTTTTTTAAAACTTCAAGTAGGAGCTCCCATGTGTGAAACTCTTCTGAACTAGGTCTTATATTTGAATACCCAAAGTTTAGGTTTCTTAAATCATGCATTATGTTTTAAGTCACTGTCTGGAGACTCAATAATTATGTGGAGTCACATTGACAGTGATTTCACCCTTATTAGTAGTCCAAGCACAAACTCTATTGTCTGTTTGCTGCCTTTGGCTTCATGTGCCCTTGATGTTCCCATGAGTTTTGTCGCCAAGATTGTAAGCAGAAAAAGCCAGAATAACTTTTTTAAAAAGGCATGTGAACATCATTAGCAGCTAACAGGTGGTCATTTCTTTGTCCAGTTTTTCCGATTAACATGGGAAAAATATGTTCTCCCAATGAGTGAAATCAGAAAGTTGAGTTAAAATATACTTTCCTTTAAAAAATATGATTCCAACCTGCCAACACTATCAAGTACTAATCGGATATTTTAAGATATCAGTTGAGTTTAACAGACAAGAAGCCAGAAAATTCAATGAGAGGGCCAAATCACTGTGAGAAATTCAGGACAGCAGCCTGGGATGAGAGCAGGAGATCAGCTCTCTTGGGAAGGCTGCTATGGAAAGTGAAGAGTCAATCAGACACAGTGCTCACATATTTCTCCAAGGAGAGAGAGAGTCTCTCCCACTGATGGAAAAGAGGAAAGGCCCAAATATAATCATGGCATCACATACTTGGGAGAGCTTTTTTAACTTTTCCAAGTGTTCCTTTCCAGAACTATAAAAATGGGTCTGATAACATCCTTCTAGGATTATGTGAAAATTTGAAATTGGAGATGTAAATACTTAGTTCACAGCAGGCACTCAATAAATAGGAGCCTCTTTTATTATCCTCCATGTCTCCAAGCAGATGGCACCAAGACGGGTATGAGCCAAAGGTGGTGTCTGATGGAAGGCTGGAGCAGGGCACACACACTCTGCATCCTTCTCCCTGAGGGTACAGGAAATACAGGAGAGGAGCCAGAATTGGATATGGGAGTCATAGCTGCAAACGTCTAAATATGAGCAGCTGGTCCTTCCCCTGGCACCTCCCCAGGTGAAAATGGCAGCCAGGGCATTCTTGGGAGCAGCACGTCAGGACCCAGTAGAAGGGAGCCAAGAGATGCCCTTGATTACTTAATGCCCAGAAGAGCATGTCATTAAGAAGTCCTGGTTAATGGAAAGCTTCAGCATCCAGCAAGTACTTCAGACAAAGCTCTGATTTATTCCCGTATTCACAGTCATCGAATATGAATGTTGTTTCTTAGCAAATACCACTAAAATGTACACAAAATTCTTGCATTCACTGTCTTTGCTTTCAAATAAAGACAGACAGACAAACAGATAGAAAATGTGGTCCTTCTGTTGTAATCTGTCTCATGCCTGTAAGATTGCCAAACTCTAAAATCTACAAGTGTGAAGGATAAATTTTATATAAAACACTTTCAACCTTATAAATGTATGAACTCAAAAATTAAGTTTTAAAAGTCATGTGGTAAAGTACTAAAAGGAAATGCATTTCTCTTTTGATTTTTTTGCTAAGATAAAAATATGTTTGGGCAAAATCGTAAAAGTATTTCCATGTGGTTTTCTCAGTTTCATATACCTTAATAATGGTTCATATACCATAATGAGGTTATAGAAATGAAGACAGACTAGAAATGAATGAGATATTAATACAATGCTGAAAATTAAAAATCTGAAAACCTTTATTGTGCTGTGGAGTGATCACTATCATGCCGAGTGAAATAAGTTTAATAGAAAAGCAGTGATATTTTATAATAATCTAAATAATCGTATTTCTCACCAGCAACAGTATGTTGTCATTGTAAAATGGTTGCCTAGATCTTGACCCATTTTACTTTAGGAATAATATAGAGGGAGCAAATCACCTTGGACCTTCTGAAGCCATTTACAGTGGTATTTTTAAGGAGCAGTTCATTCTCAGCTAGCCATTCCCCTGGCCCTGAGAACTGGTACTTTTCAGTCACACCATTACCATCGAGCTTGCTTCCTACTCTCTCAGACCTACAAAAATTATAACAAGCAAGGAGGATTTCAGAATGGTTCTAACTAGAAATCACAAACCCTGCACACCACAGAAGCTGCAGGAAAGTGTAGCACAGCTAAACCAGGATGAAGAGTAAGGTACAGAGAAGACAAAGCCTGGAAAGGAAGATTTAGTAGCATGTCAGGAAACGAGCCTTCAGCAAAACAAGCTGTGGATATAATGGTAGAATACATCCGGTATTATCCCAACAACTAACTTACTGGGTCTAGGTGGCAAATACACAGTTATTAGATATTATCTCTTTCATCTTTTCTGTTTTCATTTTAATGTTTCTCAACTAAAAACTGGAAAGTTAGATATTAGGCATTTCTATAATTCAGTAAAAGAATATCCACATGTTTAAACTGCAATATGAATACTTTTAAAGAAAGATCTCATTTTCTTTAAGATTAATATTAAGACCTTTAGAAAACAACCTTGATAACCCATTGTTTTCCAACTCTTCCCCCAAACCAGTATTTTTTATCCTCATGACCCTTATGGTCTTTCTAGTAAGTATATAATTAAGAAACCTTGTAATATATTTGCTATTAACCCAAATTGAAAATTCATACTATTTTCTCAGATAAACATGTAATTAGCAGTTGTTTGAGATGCACACTGAGAAGCCTGTCCTGGAGACTCATAAAAATACATATTGTAAAGGTTTTCTTATTATGAATTTTATATGAAACGACATAACCCTGCCAATGCTTACAAATAATAAGATGAATAAGCCATCTGCTAAGAAGGAAAAAACAATGTTAAACTTTCAGAGATAAATCAAATATAGTTAAGAAGAAAAATAAAAATCTTACCTAAAAAAGAAGCTCATAATATTTGCATAGATTACTATGGGTTATTACATTGAAAAGTTGGAAGGCTAAAACTTCTTTATAAAGTACTATGGTCATTCACCTTAGTTCTTCTCCCTGACACACACACACACACACACACACACACACACACACAAAGAATGTTTCTCCTGGCACCAATTTTATTCAATACCTCTTGAGGAAAACTATTGAATAAAAATATTTTTAAATGAATAATTTCAGTTATTTAAAGACTATCTGTTCGTTGATCATTTTCCATGGATTAAGAGGCTCGCTCTTTGTTGAACATATTTCAGATGACTTAAAACATGTACATTAAAATGCTATTGAAGCTAGTGTTTAAATACAGAAAAGGAAAACATTAAAGATTAAATACATACTTGCTAAGCAGACATGTGAATGCATTTGTCCAAATACTGTTGTTCACAAAGTTTCAGAACTATGCCAGCTATCTGTGTAACCTTGACTATCTATTCTGCTCTGTGTTTTCATGATAGCTAGCAGCAATCTCAACTTTTGTAGAACCCATAGATTGTAATTTCCGCAAAACATTTAGTTCCCTATGAATCATTAGATACAAGGAATTAGTTATGAGCTGAGCAAAGCGAGCTCTGATGAATCTCTTCTTTAACATCTAGGGGCTGATCTTACCCTCTGCCCGTTGGGCATCCGCGGCCATGCATCTTGAAGCGTAAGCTATTCTCCTGTCCGTGTAAGCCTTTGAGTGCTCCATCACTAGATCACCCATCTTCCTCCTGACCCTGGCAGTAACACTGTGACCATATTTCTCCTTAGATGAACCGCAGTTAATCAATTTCTGATTTCATTAGGTCAAGTGGTGACTTTCTTTCAACAATAGGCCAAATTCAGAGGGCTCTTTTCCCTACTCTCCAGCATTATTTCATAACTGCTAGTACACTGTTGTGATTATAAACAAAAGAAAATAATATTCTTTGAACTTCTCTAAAAGTTTTATCCTTTCTACTCCATGACAGAGAATTAGGTACATGTTAACCTTCCGTTATGAAGTTAAGCATACGGTAATAGTTCATTATTGTCAACTAAATTTTAAGTGCCATTTTTTAGGATGATATTTGAATCTTTTTTACATTCTCAGCTTTCTGTGTTGAGAAAACACTGTTTTAGATGCAAAAGATCACTTACTCTTTCTATACTCAAGATTCATGTGGTCCACCCACTCCCTTTGTTTATGGACCACAGAAACTTGTACTATAATTCCTCAAAAGCCTATAACAATGTAACTTTCTTTTTAAGGTATTTTTTTTTTGGATGTTAGAATGGGTTCCTTGACATGTTTGGAGAAGTACTCATTGTAAGCATTGATTCTTCAGTGTGTTCTTAGGAAAACAGTTTGTTTTTTGTTACTCATAGTATATCCCCCATCCTTTAAGGAAAATCAGATACAACTTATATCAGACAATATGAAATAAGTCTGAAAATAACAGATATACCTCTTGAAATTTATTTTTTAAAAAGAGACCTATAACATCAAGCTTAGAGAAATGGTTTATGGATATTTTGATTGCTTAAATAATAACTAAAGGCAACATCCCTATTCTTTAACTCTTGCTGAAAATAGATATATTCTATACAAAATTAATTGGCTTCAAACTGGAGACAAAATGTGAGATGACATGACTATAAGAAAATGGAAGACTAAAATTTTGCTGTGGACAATAATCACAGTGGCACACCCATAATCTTAGCACTCAGGAGATGCGTGCTAGAGGATCAGAAGTTCAAGGCCATTCTTTGTTACATATTATGTTCAAGGTCACCTTTAGAAAACAAGGAAGGAAAAGAAACAAAAACATCCTTCTTTCAAACATAGTGTTTTCCAAAGTCAAAGAATCAAAGCGATTTCTCTTCCTTCTTCTCCTCCTCTGTCTACTTCCTGTATTTCTTTTCAAATATTTCCACTCAAACTAGCATAATGGACACACATAATTCCACTAGACCACTATAAACAGTTCTTCATTGTCTGCCTGTGCCTTCTTCTCAAGGGTCCTCCCTCAAAATCTGTGACCCTCAAATTCTTTTCCAGGGAAATGAGCTAAAGACCTGAATCCGCAGCTCAGCCTGTTGACATCACCTTAAGCCTACTCCCCCACACATACACATACTGAGATAATATCTCATAAATCTCAGCTCAGGTCACCATCTCTCAATGTTCTATTTCAACATTCCATTGTGTTTTAAAGAACTGTGGTGATTCATACCCATTAATGATGCTTTTTTTACGGGCACTGATTTTAACTTTTTAGCATTATATTTGAGTCTACAAAATAAAATGATGTTTTTAATGTAGGAAAGTTAAAGTTTTGATAACTTTTGAAATCTATGAAGATAATTCTCTCATCTATTCATAGAAATCCAACTTAAAACAAGAGTTACAGAAATTCTGTCCCTCATCACACTCTTTAAAAGCTGGGTGGAATTATATAAGAAGTAAGAGTGTAAGAGTGAAAAGTTTGAGCACCTTTGATTCGGTTTTGTTTTGTAGGTGAGAACAGGGTTTATTTGACTTATATTTCCAGGTCATAGTTTATCCTTGAAGGAAGTCAGAACGGGGACTCAAGCAGGAACTTGCAACAGAAACTATGGGGTAACACTCTTTGCTAGTTCACCCTCGGCTCATGCTTAGCTAGCTTTCTTATACATTCGAAGATAACCTGCCCAGGGTATGGAGCACACAACAAGGGCTAGAATCTTCATCAATTAACAATAAAGACGCTAACAGACTTGCCTATAGATCAGTCTGATCTGGTTAGCATTTCAATTAAGACTCCCTTCTCGAATGACTCTAGGGTGTGTCAAATTGACGGTTCAGGCTAACTGGGACAGATGTTAATACACTGGCTTTTCAACTTGATGTACTTGAGTGTCATTCTTAATCCAAGATACACAGCTATGTGATTTACATACATTCTTTTAAATATCCTAAAATTGATCTGTTCTTTAAGTATAATAGATATTTCAATGTAATTATTAAATAACACAAAGGAAAATTTGAATATGATGGAAATATATGCACTAAATATAAGAGTAATGTAAAATCAGAGTTTAAGTATATATAAGGCATTTGTAAATGTTATGTTGTTATATAAATACTTGATTTAATAATTTCTATGAGTGAATTTTTGAGTAAAGTATCCCGAATTTTGTCTACTATAAATCTACCAGTTTCTACATTTAGAGCAAAGAACAAAAGTGTACTTATTTAACCCACTATTATTAGTTCTTGAACAATTTCATACAATGTATATTGATTCACTCCCATATATTCTCAAATTTATGGTTTTCACTAGAACATAGCCAACCCATCAGGGGCTTCACTATTAAAGAAAACTTACACTCTTTCTCTCACTGTTTCTCAGTTGCCAAAGGCTACATAAGCAGTGGTGGGACTTGGGGTTTGCTTCCCCACTCCATGCTGGAATTAAGCCTGGCACTTTTGAACTTGTACAGGTCTTGTGTATGCCGTCCCCGCTGCTGTGAATTCATGTGTGCAGCTGTTCTCTTATGTCCAGAGAAAACACTATTTCCTTTAGTCAACCACCACCGCTAGCTCCCACACTCTTTCTTCTTCATCCTCCACAATTGTCCCTTAGAATTTAAGGAGGTTGTTTAATATAGATATTAAGGTTAGGGTTGGGTATTCCAGAATCTTTTACTCTGTGCACCTTTACCAGTCCCTGTGTTAATTTTCTATGTGGCACAAAGCGGCTTTTCCGATGATGGTTGACAGATATACCCATCTACGGGAACTAATGATAAAACTTCAGGTCATTTTAGTGTTAAGTCCATTTAACAGAGCAATAACTGTAAGTCCTCCCCCTGGGGTGCATAAGCTATGTAAAAATTTTCTTCATTCTTATAAAGGTTCCAGATCTGGGTTTCAACTTATGGAGGGGCCCTAACTCCCACAAGAAAATGGTTGGTTACTCTCATGATATCCATGCCACTGTTGTGCATAACTGGGCATGTCTTGCAAGGCCAGCCATTGCTATAGAATTCACAGCTGTTTAAGGCTAGTGATTCCGTTTTTCCTCTGGGAATATCCACAGCATCTTTCAGTGCTATGAAAGCTATCCAATGGCTCTGAAGCTTCCAGTTCAGTGCCAGCTCGGTTTCCTCATGTGTGTGGTATCTTCACCAATAGGGTCTGACAGTCAAGTTTGGCAACAGCCTGTTTGGAGGGTCTTTGGGGCCTTCTTGCCAACAACTCCAAAAGAGGTAGCCCATTCCTGGCACTGTGTTTTGCATTTGTTATCCTATAGTGTCTAATAGAAGCATTGTTGCCTTATGACAGAATAATTCCCCTTCAAATATTTTTCTAACTGTTTATGTATATATTTAGGAAGCTTCTTCAGTAGTAGGTTTCCATATGATTAAATAAATGCAGAATCAGAAAATGCAGAATCTGTCAATGATTTAATTTTTAACATACTTCTATTAATTAACTTGGAACATCACATATACTTTTGTTTATTATTTTCTGTTTCCTTAAGGGATTTGGTGTGCCATAGGGAATAATGTCCCTCAAATACATGGACTTTAATTATCTTATAAGGAGTTACATGAAAGTCTCTACATGTCTCATTTCAAGAAAGACAATTCTGTTGACCAACTATCAAACATACCTGGACAACCTACCATGTGCCCTGTATCCAAGATACCATTCTATCTGGGTGAGATAACCTAGCTGACCATGGCATTCATCGTTTACTTAAACCAGAATCACCCTGTTCCACTAGATCTGAGTGCTTAAGGGAAATACATAATGACTTTCTGAAGCTTACCTCTCCGCATCCTAGTTTTTGAGAAAGCAGTCTGGAGCACTGGCATATTCATGTTCAAAACAAAGTGAATCAGAAAATTACTGAGCAGATGAGGGGGGAGTCCTAAAGAAAGCAACGATTTGATGTTCACATAGTAAAGGGAAAGGTTGAAGGATAGGACACTCCTTGAAGGGTGAAGTACTATAGGTCCTTCTGGAAGCCATCCCCCCCAATATATGTTTGTATTCAGAGAACAAACACTTGAAAGTGATCCTGTATACAAAAGTAGCACATAGAAGAAGGCTGTCAGAGCACGGGAAGCAAAGGGCCCTCAGATTTACTGCTGCTGTGAGGCTGTGGGAGCCTTTCAAATGCAGAAGAGAGAATAATAGGGAAATAATACAAATACATATTAGAATAGAAATCAGAGAGCCAGAGAATGCAGGCGGATTTTAGAGATTTCTGAACCTACAGCGTATAAACATTGGCCAAACAACAACTGTTAAGTCTGGTTGGTAAACAAGAATGAACTATTTGGCCAAGGGCTTATATTGACATCGGTGTACTGAAAGCAATATTAATAAAGTGCTACATTGTAGGTAAAAGTACCGAACAAGTCTGTTTTTTTTAAAGTAACCATTTCTACAGATGAGAGAAAACAATGAAAGATCAGAGGTAAGAAAATACTGCAGCAGACCAAGTAACAGATGCTGAAGGCCCAAGCTAGCAGTGGGAACAGAGACAGACTCCAAAGATTTCTGAGGTGGCAGGTTTTCCTGAAACATATTAGAAGGATTCTTGACAGTTCCAAAAATTCCATTTCTTCTGTGTCTTCAAAAACATAAGATGGAAAGTTAAGCAGAGTCTGTCTCTAACCACTGGCTTTCAGAGTCTATATAGTCTATAATCTTGATACGCAAAATGTGGCCAAGGGACCAATGACAATCTTATCAGCTGGAGCTTGTTCATAGGAAAGACTGGATTCCCAAGACCCAACCCAAACTCATTGAGCAGAGAGGATATTTCTTTACAAATCGTTATTTTATGGTTTATTTATGTGTGTTGCATATGTCTGTGGGTACCCAAGAAAGCCAGACAGGACATCAGAGCCCCTGGAAATGAATTTTCAGGTAGTTGTGAGGCACCTGAAGTGGGTGCCGTGAACTGAACTCTACTGGAAAAGCCACAAACTTGGTAATTACCAGCCCCAGGAGATTGCATTTTAATAGGTAAGTTATAGACATAGTAAAGTTTGGTAAATACTTTACCACATTACACAAAACTGACTCCCTAAATCAGTTTGCAATAGGCCAGAGTCAGAGCACTTTGGAGCTTGTCTAATCTAGCCTGCACAGGGCTGTTAAGTTGGCCATTTCCTGACAATGCATGGTTTGAGATGTTAAATATTCATTTTGTCTCATCACCCCCTTCTCATTCGTGATATCACATGAATTTCTACAGAGTCAAGAGCTACTCTTCCTGTGCACATTTGCCTGCACTATAGCCATCACTATATCCTGAACACTGAAATGGCAGGACAAAGGACAGCAGCAATACACACAAGAGCGATTCTAAAATTAAACTAAATTCATCAAAATAAGCAAATAATAAACCATTCCTATCAGCAAGTCCATGAGATATTCCACTAATTTCCAGGAATTCCACTAATTCCACATGCAGAATGGATCTGAAATTCTATTTATCCTTCATCTTCCACACAAATCCTGTTGAGAGAATGTTGGTTTCCACACGCATCCTCTGGAAGTTAATCCACTTCTTTGATTCTATAGGTTCCTTAATTTTTGTGTTGTTCTTGAATACTGTAATTCACTTCCCATCAACCTTTCAGGTTAGATATCTTAATCTGGATGACTCACAGCTCAGCTGCTGTATTACTACCTAGAGCTAGCTTATTAGCATTTCAGTGATGCCTGCCAAAACAACCAAGGCTCAACAAGCTATACTTAAGTTAAGTTGTTTGGAAAAGGTGAAAGGAAAACAAAAATAGCCTCACATTTGAGTTCCCATAAACAGAGTGAGGAAACGTAGAATGAGGCCTGTTTAAGCCTTCTAGTAGCGAATGACTTCATCTCTAGGAAAAACTGATGGCGATTATTCCAGAGATAAAACATCACCTCCTGTAGTGCTATTTCGCTTGTATTTCAATAAATAAAGCCAACCTGAAGGTCAGAAAAACAAAACAGCCAGCCACTGGCTCTCACATCTAGTTCAGTTCGAAATGGCGATCCTGCCTCCTAGAATCTCAGAATAAGACTGTGTGTGAGAGCTGTCTCCTCCTGTCTTATATTCCTCTCTAGTGCTGGAATTAAAGACATGCACCACTGCCTCCAAATTTCTAAGGCAAACTGGTGTGGCTACTGGGCTTAAAGGTGTGTGTCACCACCGCCTGGTAAGGCTGACCAGTGGGGCTGGCTTACTCTCAGAACTTCAGGCAAGCTTTATTTATTAAAATACAAATGAAATATCACTACAACCTGATGTGGGTAAATCTAGGAATTAAAGAACAAAATAGACAAATATAAATGTATTCTTCATAAATTTTACTAAGAAGTTTTTTGTAAACATTAAGTCACTGAAAATGTCATTGCACAGTAAGAAGACAGGCTGTACTGTCTGGATATCTTCACTTATTTAGCTCCATACTTCAGGACAGCTTACACCGGAATATTTAACATTGTTTTTTTTTTCTAGTTGGTGCCTGAATTTGTTGTTACTCTCCCATGCCTTATTTTTAAATTGAGCGTAGCCGATTTCCATGGAAAGATTTGGCTGAGAACCTAAAGAAGTTTGTTTAACTCATTTTCACTGGGCAAAATCCAGAAAGTTAGTCAAGAAGCGTTAGATAGTAATCACACAGGAGTGGAAACATCAGACATTTCTTTACCTTCCATAATGGTAGGTCATTAAGGTATTTTAAGAAATGAACTCATGTAATCATCTTTTTTATTGTAAAGTCAATAAAAATTTTATTTAAATTATTTATTTGAAGGGTTCATTTGCTATTCTATCCAGGTCACTGGGGTTCAAGATTTCTGAAAATAGTCCTTTCTCGGAGAAAGTGCTTACTACAATTGTGCTATCAGCCGTTTGTTCTCCTATCTCTCCTTGAGTTAAAGAAACACAGTCATGACATCTTTAAAGTTCTCCGCCAGAAGATTTCTGGAAATTTCTTCAAAGAATTTACTTTGGGAACCACTTTAAGATAGGCCTTTCACCTGATGACACCCCACATCTCTGTAGAGTCCTGCTCATGTCTATCCCTAACACATTCAGAATCCTAACCTGTTTGTGGGAAATGCCTGTGCTCCACTGGAACATTCATTCACAGGTATGTTTAGTTCCAACCTCATATTCAAGACAAGCTTCATTATCAATACCATCATCTTTTGTCCTGCCTTGTATTTTGTTCTTGTTTATCTCAAAATTCACACTGATCAATGAGTTCTGGGTTGCAAAAGAGGATTTATTTTTGTACCTCTCTAATCTGTCTTTGTCCCCTAGTTGAACAAACACACCCATGAATTCTTGTGATGCTATCAAAGTCATTTTCGTGTGTTTTCCAAGAGGCTCTTAAACTGCCACTGGGGGAACATGGTGGAGTCCTGACGTGTCTGTGTTCTGCTGGTGTTGTAGCTAACTTCGTGAATTGGAAAGAAAATATTCTCTCCCTAAACCTTTTACAACTACAATAGTTTTCATTGCTTAACAGTTTCTGGTTAAATTTTTTAATATGATAAGCAGATAACTAATCATTTATTGAACTCAACCTTTATAGAAAATTAAAGCACCAATGCACTGTTTATACTGCAGTTAGCAATAGTAATTTGTGACAATCTAAGGCAAATCCATTCAGGGGAAAAATTAAACCAAATCACTTCCCTAAATTATTGTTGCTTTCCTCCTTCCTTGTCTTGTAACTACTTCTCATCTTTGACTTTGAAACCTATCAGTTTAAACTTGGTTCTTATTCCAGTGAGCTAATCCCCTTTCATAAATCATGCTCAAGCGCCGAGGTAATTTGCACATCGTTTAAAGAGTATTTGCTTTGAAATCTTCACCTCAAGCCCTTTTGTATATCCTTTCTCTCTAAAGATTTGTAGTATTTGTTTTGTTCTCTGAGGTATAAAAGACCTGGATAAACTTTATTCCTGTTGTTTCAAGATTAGTTAACTAAAATGCATATTAATTCAGCAGGGATGGGAATAAATCTCAGTAAAGATGATCATGCATGAGCCCCTGGGAATACCAAAGTACAAAACCGTCAGTCTTCAAATCTCCTTGGACTTCCTCAAAGGAGTACTGGGGGATTTAAATTTCTAGAATATGTCTACAAATGTAATTTCTTTGTTGTGGAGAACAGGAGCTCTACCGATTATTTCTCCCCAGAAAATTGATTCTAATTTATATTTGAACAAAAATTAAGCTGTCTACAAAGTAGTTCTTCAAGAAGACAGAGAGAAAGTACGACGGGAAAGATAATTCCATACTAAACGTTATATACCTGATATGCTACTGATCTTATTTTGTTTATTTATTGCTTGTTTGTTTGCTTTTTTTTTCAAATTCCAAAATGAAGCTCAGCAGCAGGGCACCCATTTCTTTTCCTCTACAAACAAGTGAAATTAGACAAGACCTTACAAAATCAAAAGTAGACACATGTAGGTACCGTTCAATGTTATTTTCACATTTATAAACTCATATGTTACCATTTCATTAAATAATACTGATTTCGATGGCACCAGTACTTGTGAGAATATTAAGATTTTCCCCTCATTCTTTCTTCAGCCGAAAACTTGTAGCACTTATGTGCTTATCTGGAAATGACCGAGTAGCGTAGAATGTAATGAATCCCTCTTGCGGAGTCACAGCCACCGACAGTCTTGTTTCACTTCTCTTCTTTACAAGTGCAGGAATTGATGGTTCCCCAGTCCTCAGGGTGCCAAACTTTGCACCATTAGGAAAATCTGCAAGTAGCTTGATTTATCTTCCTCACTCAGTTAGCAAGACCCAACGAAGTAAAACTCAGCAGGAATGAACTAGACTTGTTAAACTTTTTTAAACTGGAAGATGCAACAATTACAACTTTCCTTCTCCGCTCCTTGAGTTTCCATTGGAAGTGAAGCCCCTAGTGAAAAATATTTAGATGAGATCCCAAATTATAGGCGCATGGCTGATGATGCTGACTCTTGAGTTTTCATTATACGCAGAGGGTTGTCTGCTGTTTGCAATTAATCCAGGCACAATCCTCTTGGTACTTTGGGAAGAATGTGGAAGGCAGAGCCATTTTATAAGTTGTAAACTCCTAAATTACCCTAAATTAGAGACACTATTAATCGGACACTTAAAGATAGGATCTGCCTATTGTGTAGGCTCATCTTCCCCTGATGGAGAAATCAATTAAATATTTAGGATGTAGAATACCTTCCAGGTTGGATAATGCATTTCATTTAAATTATGGTCCTCCAGTCCAAAACATTCAAGGGGATCTTAACGGATGGAAGCACATTACTGTCTCTTGGAGTGGGCACATTAACACTTTAAAAATGAATGTGCTTCCCACGATTTCCTATTTGTTCCACCAGCTGCCTGTTGATGTGCCAAATAAACAGTTTAAAGATAAGTATGTAAAAGATGCATGTGTAACGTGCTGTGTGATGAGGTGCACCCTTATAGGAATAGTCTACAATGATGTCCCTATCAGATTTACTTTTCTCAATGCCTCAGCAACTCTAAATGAGAGAGGTCATTTGATCATGGGACAGATGGAGAGAAATATACAAGACAATTTAAACCCTCACAAAGTTTCAATTTATAATTATTCTATATAATTCTAATTGTTTATCATGTCTTCTAATAATTTATCACAATCACAATAAATAAGTAATAAATGTAATAAGTGATTGCTGTCAGAAAATTCTGGGACAATAAGATAGAAGTTGCGACAAACTTGAATATTTTCATTGAATAACTGGCGACATGAATAGAATCTTTTGATTCTCATTCGTGGGTTACTGCTGTGTCTCATTGTGAACAGTATTGTAAGAAGAAAATGATCATGTCCTCCACAGCAAAGAAATGCTGTATAAAAATAGTTTGAAATACTTACTAGCTCTAGGTGATAAAACAAGTATAAAAAAGCCTTCTCTTTTAATCCTCTCAATTATTATATGAGGTATGATTATTACCCCCCTTTTATTTATTAGGCATCAGCAACACACTGAAGTGTCATTAATGCACACAGAGTTACACCAAGGAATCAAGAATGGTTTTGAAATCAAGCCGTCCTGTTTCACATCGTAGGGCTACCACCTTGTTCCATGGTCCTCCTGACAAGCAGGAGAGGCTGAGGTGCATAGTTTACCGCGCCTCCCAGCTTTAACTCACTCTCTCAATTTCACGTAGACTCTCTTTTGTAGTTTTTAAAACTACAAAATAATAGTGCCTACCTCACAGAGTTTTTAGAAGCACAAATTAGCTTACATAATTTATAGGAGGGTGTGACACAATAACTGTTAATAATAGCATTAATACAAGTATGGTGTATTCTCCTGTGGTATTTTGAAAAATACTCATAATTCGGTTAAGAAAGGGCTACCATAAAGATAAATGACAAAAATCTCCACAAATTACCATACTTTCAAAGATGACTTTGGGATTTTGGAGGCAAAGTTTATTGTCTTACTAAAGGCTAAACTTCTTGATATATGTTATCTATCTACCTGCATTAATTTTCCATCTACAAAGTCTTGATTCCCAATTAATGACATATTTTACATAATTAAACCATGTTCATATACTAAATTAAAACAAATTTAGCCAATCAGGAAAAAAGACATTGAAGACAGGGATCGCATTCTTAGTTGTAGGGCAAAGCTCTTCATGACAAATCTGACAGAATGGATTCTTCTTTGCAGAGGCCATGTTTCATTGGAGAGAAGAAAACCTGGCTTACTAGCATAATTAGGGAACTTGGATTACCATATTTTGTGTGCAAAGGCTTCAGAAATAAAATATAGAGTTACACAGTTCAATGAAACTGTGGGAATTTAACCAAAAGGGAATTATTTATTAGCATTTTGATGAGAGGTAAATAAAGAAAGGGAAGCAAATTGATCTTTTCAAAGTAAGGTGGAAAGAATGTTCAGTAAGCTTCCTATGTAATCACTGTCATTGGGAAGCTCAAGGACTCTTATTTGCTAGTAATTGATACCTACTCTTCAGTCTGAAGTATAGAAGACAACTGGTACTTTAAGGGATTGTCAAGAAGGGAACTAGTCTTTGGTTTTTCACAGCTGAGCTAAGTGCATAGTAAATCAGGGTAGAATCACACACAGATACCATTACTTTGTAATATTTGGAAAGCTATGCAGACAATAATATATGAATCCAATATTTAAATCAAACATCAATGTGAGTTACTTGGCTAGCAAGGGTCTCTGACTAGCATTTTGTTAGTGTCTACTTAGCGTTGCTGTGTACACATTTTGAAGGCTAATTACTTGGTATTGGATAACCGATTAAGGGGGTCATCCCTGGAGAAAACTGATTCTCCCTCTCTCCATAGTCATTAATTGCCATTCTTCATATAGGTATAGACCCATGTGATTTCTCTTACTCACACTGGCCTGTCAACTGCTGCTGTCATTGTTTAGGCAAGCTTATTGTTGAGATTTTACGGGTACAGCTTCCCTATGCTATATAGAGGAAGGACACAATCTTGCAGAGTTCCTGGGTCTCTGACTCTTGCAATTATTCACCCCCTTCTCTTCCATGATGTTTGGTGCACCCTGAGCCTACGAGGCACTGCTGTGTGTAAGTACATAAATTTGATATTGGTTCCCCATGGTCAGTTGTTCTCTGCCTTCTTACTGAAGGCACTATGCACTCCAGATACAATCTGGGTCTGACTTTCGCAAGTCACCTTCCTGAGGACTAGCTTTCATGATGGAAGATGTGAAAGCTGCCGAAGGAAAAAAGCCATCAATGGTCCTCTGCAGCTTTGACACCTATAAACCACAACAATGGCCAGCATGGTAAGACATCCTTCAAAAGTGCAATAGGGGCGCTCATATCCTGGTGATAAGCAACAGCTGTCTACCTAGACTTTAAGTGCACTCAACAGGATGGAATTCTTAATATTTATTATTATTATTATGTTTATTGAGCCCTACATTTTTCTCTGCTCCCCTCCCAACCTCTCCCCAGGATGAAATTCTTACCTGCAGTGGCAGCCTAGATAAATACAGTGCTCGTTAGGCTATAGGATCTAGAGGAAATCCCACTACCACCACTTCTCCCAAAGCAATATAATCTCAAATTGTGTTTTAAATACATATTATCATACTGTAGATAAGTATGGCTCTCACCCCTCATCAAAGAAGACTCTTTTTGTGGGAGAAAGAGACCATTACAGAAAACCACAACTGGTTAGCCTGCATATTTTTAAAGAAAAAATGGCAAGAAATATAGCAAATACAGTGGCAATTTAATTAAAGAAAGCAGAAAATGTTTAAGATTATCACAAATTAAATATTTTTGAATTTTTACATTGTCTTAACACATTAAAATAAGTTTGGAAACAATATGATACAAAAAGCAAAGTGATACAGCAAAATACACTTCCATAAAGTAAAAGAATTTTCTTCCTATATGGAAAACAATTTTGATCAGGTTTTATATATTACCAATGCTAAATAAAATATAAACAGCATATGTACTGTGAATATTTTGAAATACACAGAATATATCTTTATTCTATTATTCAAACACTATATCAAATTCATTCTTATTTCCAGAAAAGAGAGTTCATACAGCTGGTTTTAAGATCTGGAATAAAGAGTTTACCTCATAATGCACACTGATTTTAGGCGTTCTACATTTATTTCTTTTCTTTTGCCTTTTAGTTTTGTTCATTATTATGTATAATTAATCATACAGTTGGATGATTTTCTATATGTGTTTTGAAAAATAGAGATGATATATATATGCACATGTATATATATAGCATGTAAAAATAAAGTTTCAAGGCCACATTGGCAGATGGAAAAGGCACAAAGGTCAAGAAAAGTTGATTATGAAATAAATATATAATAACAAAATTAAACTTTACCATTTATTGATTTAACAGATGGCAAGTAAAACAGTAAAAACAAAAAAATTAAAATGTAATTTGAGTTTTGAAATTAGTGAGATAATTTTGTGTACTTGATTAGAAGTTTGCTAGCTATTTCTATTTTTAGAAAACTCTCACCTTTCAGTTCACAAATAATTAAAATTCTCATTTAATAAATCTTATTCTGAAATTTGAAAATGAATAAATACTTTTATCCGAATATAAAATTTACTTTTAGGTTAACATTCAAAAATAAAAATTTATTTTTCATGTATTTTGCACTGTTAATAAAGTTGCATTATTAACATTTATATCCTTAACATGAAAATCTGCATTTTATTAAATATTAAATATCTCACAAAATGCAAAATAAGGAATTATCAGCTATATTAAAATAAAAAATTTTTAAGCCTAGATGCAAAAGCTGAATAGAATGTAATAAAGCTTAAAAATTACAAAAAGTTAAATAAAATTCTCCAGGTAACTTACCCATTAAAATAACACTCCTTTCCATTAGTTATCTTTTATTGGAAACTAATGAAATGCATATGCAACTAAAGAAATATTTAGGGGCACATGCATAGCATGTTAAATTTTAATATGAAAAAAGTAGACTGATGCTGCATTAAATCAAATATATAGTTTAAAAAATTAAATTAAAATAGCTTTATTTTTTGGTATGATGGGTGTTTTGTCTGCACATGTGTGTCTGCGCACCACATGCTGGCCTGGTATCCACGGTGGCTAGAAGAGAACCTCAGTG
>LOEQ01000924.1:39333-72871 GCA_001685075.1 Bramus lutescens | reverse complement strand
AGAAAGAAAGAAAGAAAGAAAGAAAGAAAGAAAGAAAGAAAGAAGAAAAAGAAGGAGGAAGGGAGGGATAAAGAGTTTGGAAATTTTATTGCAATTGACTCATTTTGGAAAATGAATAGACTATTTGGGATAACACTTCGGTTTGGGGAATCTGAAAGAGTGGTAGGAAAGCAGAAAAGTTTGACTTATGACAGGCATGGTAACCCGGGTCTCTACATAGGACCCTGAGGGGTTTCAAAATAGCCAACAAGCAACCTACATCCGGACCACAGCAAGTGACAAAATGACAGGACTCTTTCTGGGCTTTTTCTTAGGGTTTGAATTCTCCTTTAGAAATGTATGTTATGAATTATGATCACTGCGCTACAGCCAAGTATTCACCGGGCTCCAGCTAGATCTTTGTTTAGCGAGCGTAAGCTCCCTGCCAGCTGCAAACTGCAGCTGTCTGTCAGCATTTGTGAGGACAAACCACGCCGCTATCCCCTATCGCTTAGCCGTAGACTACACACTGTGTCCTCAGATATGCTCGGCGCACCCTTCGCATTTTCAATACACTTCCTGTGGGGGGTGGGCAGCAGTGCTTTGCCCGCACATTTTGGAGCAAATAGCTTGAAGCTTATGTCAAAATAATTCTTCGAATAATAGAGGGTTCTGTCCCTCCAAAACACTACTTTTTGAAAGACTGTCTCTGGCCTGGCATTTTCAGATTCCTGATACTCGCAGCCACTGCACAGGCCAGAGCAAGGCCTGCAGAAACTGCAGAGCCGGCCAAGAGCGCAAGTCCAGGCCAGGCGCGGGTCTCAGCCCTGGGGAATGTGGGGGGTGAGAAGGCCACTAAGAAAGGCGAAGGAGGAAGGGCAGAGCGGCCACTGCCCTGCATCATGGACTGGAACTGCAGGCAAGATAGAAGAATCTTTATCTCAGCCTGTCCAGAATGTGCAGCTGAGCAGGAACCCCCGTGCCTTTCCAAGAAGGGGCTTTGAAAGACGATGATGCATTTTCGAGAAGAATTTGTTGGCTTGTTTTCTATAATTTCTAGGTACATTTAGGCTAGGAGGAAGGCGCTGCAGACGTGCACATTAAAGCATTTGCGGGTTTGTGGAAGTTTATGCTGTTGTTATCAACAGAGTGGGTCAGACAGGGATGGCAATTTTGATAATACTCTTTGAGAATTACTCCCAGGAACTTAGGAAGGGCTGATCAGGCATTGTTTACCTGGTAAAACAGGTTGAAAGGTGTGTTTGGGTTAGGGTTACTCCTTGTGTACTTCAGGAAGACAAGGTGTCATCAGACCCTGATTGTGGATATGTCATTTGGGGGAATTTTGTTTAATGACTATATTCTCTAGGAAAAAAAAAAGAAAGATGGAATTCTTCCCATTCACAGGGTATTGTGAGAACTGCTTTTTGCTCCAAAACAGTATTGTTGCTACAAGACATGTTCTCTCCGGGGAGGAGAGACACAATACAAATGCAAATTCACAGCAAAACTGTACCGTATGCAGCTCACGTCCAAAGTTGGCCTAAGTCACTTACCCAAGAAAATGCCCTAAAGTTGGGGAAAAGATGCATCCCCTGCTCCATGTGTGTGTGTGTGTGTGTGTGTGTGTGTGTGTGTGTGTGTGTCCTCTGCGAACTCACTCTTGAGTGTTTAGGGTTATATGTGTTTATCGGCGTGGGAGCACTGACCCAAACATAAACACTTTCTTTCCCACAACTTTAACATATACACAATGCTCGGAATAGTTTCTTTTAGGAGAAGCCATGAGAGCCACAGGGCAGTAAATAACACCAAAGCTCAGTGAGTCCATGATTGTTCCCTGTTCACTAGGACTGTAAAATGAAAACAAAGACTGCAAGGAATCAATATTTTCAAAACGAATAGCAACTTGCAGAGCCTGAGTATTTGGATTGCTAAGTGCCTTCGCTTCTCTGTGCTGTGTCTGCTGCCTCGCTCGTCGTGAAACCCTTTCGCTGGATGTGCTACATACTATGAGCTTGGGTGTTATAATAAACAGAGAGGAAGGCTGCAATAATGTATTTTGGTTAGAAAGAAGCACTTGAAAGAAATTGGTTTTGCTATACACATGATGTGAGCCAATCAATACTGGTTTAGTCTGACAAGCACTGTCAATACCCACTGTCACAGTTCAGAAAGTCTTTAACAGATAGCGCTTCGAAGCCCAATCGTTTTTACACGTGCTCAAAGTCTTGAAATGCAGTCTACCTGGCAAATACTAATCGCAGGTAACTATGGGGATTATATTCCAGATTTTTCTTTAATTGAGAAGAGAGGAAAGGTTCATTTAAATGCACACATATAAACACTTATGTACATGTGCATATATATAAATATATATATGTGTGTGTGTGCATAAACATGCAGCAGCCAAGAGTAAGCTCTAATGATAGCAGATAGATCGCAAGCACTCAGGAAAGGTTGAAAATGTTAGACGCTGTGCTGCAGGATGGGGAGAGTTTTACACCTGTTCTGCTTCTTGCTGATTATGGATGGGTACAGCCGTAGCGCAATAGGACACTTCCCACAACCTTAAGAGTAGCAACAATTGCTAGCGTAGGCTGAATGCTTAGCATATGCTTGTCATTCTGCTGCATGCTTTGCCTATATCAGGGCATTTTCTTTGCACATCAGTCTCTGGTATTGGATATTGTTAGCCTCATTTAACAAATAAAGACAGACGTACACACACACATACACAAAATAAAACCTCTTGAATCGGTTAAATAAGATAGCATGTTAAGTGACAAGTTGAAATATTATAGTTAGCATTATTCATAAGAAAGAATGGGAAAGAGAAAGGGGCACAGCTGGTTGTTGTTGTTTAAAGAAAGAACATGAACACTGGGAGGAAACTGTAGCTCTTTTGTGCTTTCCCATTAAATACTACTACTGAAGTCAAATACTCGTCCTGCAAAGCAACATGAATGATGTAAGTCACTGATCTCTGTGATTGGGCATAGAGAAAAATGAAATGTCCTGGCAAGAGTTTAGAAAAGAGCAGAGAGCTTGCAAAGGTGGATGTGTTACCTGACACTGTTGGCTTGGTACGTAAGTATGTCAGTCTTGGGAAAACCACGCATGACATCTGGAGTAGAGCCAAGAAATTGCGATAGGTGGCTAGCTACTTTTGTCTTAAGGGAATCCCAATCTTTAGCTATAGCTCTCCTTTGATACTCAGTGTTGTCTTGCGTCATACAGCCGTTTGGAGAGTGGCTAGTGAATCTCCTGGAAGTGTGCTGCCTTTTGGTAGCAGACAGCTCCCACTGCAGATGCCCTCTTCAGTGATTAAATTGGCAGTCCCAAGATGGTTTGGCCATCAGCTCTTTTGCTGTCCCTTGATTGACTCATGTCACCTAAGGCAGTTCCCTCTCAGGCCTACAATAATACACACCACCATCTTCTAATGTCCACAGTTTCTGGAATGCAGAGGATCTCAAAGTTATAATGAAAGTACTGAAGAAAGGCAAGGCAGAGAGTGACTTTTTTTTAAATGTCATTAGACATTGATAACATGCTGGAAAATGGAAAGGCAGGACATTGACTTATGACTCAAATAACCCTGTATTCTGGCTCTGTTGCCCACCTGTTACATGATCTCAGAACATCAGATTTTTAACATAAAGAATGGGCAATTAACACGATAGAGCCTACAACACTGAAAGATTATAGTAAATAAATAAGACACACCTTGCTTAGAAAGTTCCTTAGTGTATAACACACACTCTCAAAACACTGGTCATTATTAGGAACAAATATATTAGGATAACCAGAGTGGTTAATCAAAATTTAAACTAAGACTGTTTTAGATGACTCAATAATTTATCTATATCTACATCTTTATCTAGACCTAAATCTATGTTTATACCTTTATCTACACCTATAACTCTATATACATCTATGCCTATTATAACACAGATATTTCCCCATATCTGTATCTCCATCTCCATCCTTGCCAGCTCTATCTGTATCCTATCCCTCTATCAATGCTTCTACATTATTTCTAAATGTTATACGTATTTCTCTTATTTTCTTTTGGCCGTGCCTTTGGTGATTGTTGCTACACATTGCATATATGTGTGGAGTTAGCGGTCATTCTTTTTATATATTAAAGTGAAGTCTCTCACTTAACCTCCTGCTCAGCTGTTGGTTTAGACTAGAAGATGGATGAACTTCAAAATTCACCTATCTCCCCTAGGCACCCAGGGCTATGGTGCTATAAGGTCCAGCTTTTCATGTGGTGCTGGACATTAAAACTCTGATCCAAATGCTTGCCTGGCACAACCTTTATCCACAGAGTCTACTCAGTAGCCCTGTACATTTTTTTTATAATTCAAATACATACTTAAAATGTTTCTTCTAATTAAATATTATTTCAATTTTTAAGACATTTCTCACTCCACATCTTCATGCATGAATGTGGTGGTGGTGTATGTGTGTGGGTGTTTCTATTTTGGCTCAAATTTCATGCTTGGCAATTTTTGGATGCATAATAGCATATTCTTTCCTAAAGACATGTTGTAGCATTCAAAAGGCCAGGAATTCTGAGAGTTAAGGGAAAATGACGCAGTTCTGTCGCTCTGCTCCATACCTGTTGACATGCATCTCTACACATTTCCCGGAGTGTGGAAGCTAATGTATACTCAAAGCATGTTCTAGAGGCTCTCACTGTGAGTGTGCACACTGAGAGAGAGTTTAAATAACCCCTAATTCAACAGTGTGGATTTTAGGATTTGGCTCAGATTGCCCTTGAAATAATCAAAAACATTCACGTATTTTTTTTTATTCTGCAATGCTCCTTCCTTTTTCACAAAATATCTAGATGGGAATTTTCTAGAACTCTGCTGTGCCATTAATTACCGTTATTACAACTCCATGGTCCATCATCTTTGGAGACTGACGTTCACATTTTCTGTCAGGCTCTTTGGTTTAATTGGGCTGTGCCTGTTTTCTATCATGGCAGTACCCATTCCTGCTTTTAATATATACCTTTGCTCAAGGAGAACAGGTTCCTACTGCACTGTTCCTTCTGTCTGGATGGATGACCCATGCTACCTCTCTCTTTCTCTCGCATAATTGAAAATTTAAAACCAGCTACTGCTTTAGCTCAGGAGCCACTTACTTTATTAACAAATTTATCAAAGTTGTGAGTGGCTCTCAGAAGAGTTTACTGGCACTGTGTCAATTCATGAGGAACCAAGATAAAATAGCTGGTCAATAGAAGAATGTTTTAATGAGCTGACCCCATAGCTTACCCTGCTGATGGTTCTGTTTTAGGGAACAACCATGTTGTCTTTCTCTCCATGTCCAATAGTTGGAGGCTATTAAGGTCTACTTTCTCTTCCCCCCTTTTGTTCTTTTGGAAATGAAGTATAAATTCAAACAGCAGTGCAAGGATCTTTTTGAACTCTCGATCATAAAAAGAAACTTGATAAATCTATCGTGAAAGAAAGGTTGCATATTGCAACCGTGAGTAATTCGCCGACGGTGAACTCATTAGAGGAGGAAGACATCTATACACATATTACTGGGAAAAGTAGCCATAGAATTTACATAGGGATGAATTATAGTAGTCCCTGTCTCTTTAATAACACTGAGATTATAAAAATGGGTTCAGACTTGACTATTTAGCTAGAAAATTTATTCAGAGAGTAAACAATTTCACTATATGAATACTCACTTCGCCATAAAAGGGTACAGAGCATAAATATGGACTGCTGAACAAATGATGCATGCAAACCCTTCCATTATGAATCAAATCGTCTGTTTTGTATTTTTACAATGTCAAAGTGGGAACGAAGCAGTTAAAACAAAGTGCTGCTGTTAAAATTCCCTGCATTAACTCTGCTAATTATTTCCAGACTTAATCATGATTTGTACTTTGAGTGAGTCACTTAAAGTTTCAATAACTTAGTTTCTCAAACTTTATATTGAGAGCTGAAATTATGGCTTTTAGTTATATTGAACATATAGAAAAGAAGGAGATAGTAAATGACTCACAGTGTATTAAGCCCAAACCTTCCCCTTTTGTCCCTCTAGTGTAGGGAGTAACATTTAAAACCTGCATGCTCTAAACCCTCCTGTTGGAGAGGGTCATGCTGGAAAGTCTGTCCGGTCCAAGCCCATCATTAGCCCAAGTGTATATGGCCTGGGAAGAAACATACAAAGGCTGAAATGAAACATAATGAACGTCCTTTATCTTTTCCACCAATTTTGGGTAAGGTACTGTTAAGAAGGTATCAATATAGAATGACCCCCAAATACAAGAAAGTTGTGTTGGGAAACCTGAGTTGAGACAACAGCACGCTTGTCGGGACAGTCCTTGGGTTGGTTTCAGAAGTACCAAGGATGAAGAGTCTGGTTTGACCTTATTTTGACATTTCTTTCTGGATCTCTCACTGCGGACATCATGGGGTGCCAAACGGATTGCACTGACCATTCCTGCCAGCTTTGCCCTGATGTCCTCTTGAATAGAAGCTGAAATGCTGGCAACTCCCGGCTGTTAACGGGACTCTCTAGCCTCACCTGAGGTTGACTCGCGCACAATGCCTTTAGTAAAATGAAAGGAAGTAGCCCTGAAAGTTGCCCTTTGCTGTGTTTCTGAGGAGTAGCAACTCTGCTCTCTTTTAGTGACATTTCTGAAGCCTTAGCTCTCCTAGAATTTCCAAATATAAAAAAATAACCATGAAAACATGTAATTGTGACATGGGAATACTGCGAGAACAGCAGTTTGGCAGGAAAAGGAAATATTTCAAAATAAGTCCCAAGCAAGCAAAGTTCTGGCAGATACACGATCCTGGATTATATTATCCAAACTGTTAGATTCTGGAAGATTTGGGGTTTTCTTTTGTGGTTCCCATACCCTTAATAGAATGGTAGTAGATGACCGTCATCCACACTGTGTGGCCCTTCCCTCCATTACTGTGGGGAAAAATGCATAAGAGGTACCAGGGAACTCCCCAAAACTGGCCTGAGTAGAAGACTTATGTTGAGTTAATGCTTACTGTCACACATAATGCTATTAACCGAAGATCATCTGAGAAAGCTCGCTATCCTAATACCTTCCAAAGTGCAGGATCCTACCACCTCTCTGCCTTAGCACCAATTAAATCTCTCAACTGGTTAAGAATCCTGTTTAAAGGTAGTGCTATTTGCCTATATGTGCTCAGACTTAAATTGCATACTTTAAAAAAAAAGATTCTTGGTCTTTGAAAAATATACTATTGAGCTTCAAAGAAAATTTTACAATCAGTGGGAAACTAAGAGGAAAATATAAAGGAAATATGTGCATTATTTCCAGAAACCCCTGAAAGTATGCATAGCCAAGCTAACTTACATGGAGGTGACAATACATAGAATTAAGAGACATTCCTGTTCTCCTCTGTAAATCAGATTAACTGCTTTAGAATTCAAACCATATCTCGTACAGCTCTTTTCATTTTCAAATAAAATGTTTAAATGGGAATGGAAAAAAACTGTTCATTGGCTTAACATAAATCTTCAAACTGCAGGAAGTTTCACCCTCAAAAAGTAGTTAAATCTCTGAGGAAAAAGAAAAGGCTGAATTCTATTTTTCATAAATGATGGATTATTGTACCACACTGTGTATTTTCCAGTAAAGTGTCCTTTTATTTGCACTGTGTGATTACAAGTTTCTAAAAGTATGTGTGGGGTCACTGGGTGCTGTGGGAAAATGAAAGGAACACTGTTCTGTGGGATCAGGAGAGAGATCAGAAGCGAGCTGTCCTGATTATCACAGGCATGTGTTTAAACTTTGCTTTCCTTAATTGCTTATGTTGTATTTACTTAAAATGAACAATTTGGCAAGTTCTTCTCCCTTGACAACAGAAAAGCATAAACTGTTTTATAAGTTTGGCTGTTAGCATCAGATTAGTAAACCACAATATTCAAAGGCTTTTACTGCCATTTGCAGGGCCCCGGGATGGACCTGTCTTCATAGCCAGGCGTCTCTTACATTTTTATTTTGTATTTATAGCACTTTCTTTCTAGTTATTTGGTTAATAAAAAGTATGACATATATTACGGTCTTCTGCTGACTTTAACGTCTTCATAACTCCCCTTAGAACAAAATGAACAAAGCATTGACGGCAAAGGCCTTGCAATCTGACTCGTCTGAGGATGATTATTTACGGCTTCAAGAAATGGAAGATGACAGTCAGGGAGGCCATCATTATAAGCACCTATGGAGAGTCTGCCTCTGTTCGAAACTGTGTTTCCCTACCCATGATGCTGTGAGGTTGGGTGAGAAGGAAAGAAGTTAAAGCACTTCAAAACCTTTTTCCATTTCCCTTACAATCCAATACACCTTGCAGACATTTCTCACATGTGGAGCCATATGGTGGGATTTAAAACAATATAATGGACATATATATATCTCTCTAATTAAGAATACTATCTCTGGAATACCTAGGGGGGTTCCAGAAAGATATAACTCACTACATAATTATTTTCATAATGTAACATTTGTAGAGTGTGTGTGTGTGTCTGTGTTTGTGTGTGTGTTAATTTGCAAAGTACTTTCTAGTCACAAATGTTTATGAGCTCTGTAATGGCAGACAAAAACCACACTGCCTTGTCCTACGGGTTTTTGACATCCTGGCATGGGAATTGCAGGGGTTTGAGGCGAGAAAAGAAGTGGAAAACAGAATCTTTGGCAACCTGGAAAAACTTAAATTACTTGTTCCATACAATTAACAGTTCTGTGAAATAGAATGAAATCTCTCTAAGACGCGTATCTTTGAAGGACACTAAGTGTTCTTTAGCCTCCCACACAGGAATGCAGACCTGGAACCTTTGATTACAGTATAGTATAATAAATATATATATTTATTTATAATAGTTAATATTGTGATAATATTCCATCACTCTCCCCAGTACTGTAGTATTAACTACTGTTTTAACTATTCCTATTCGTATACCTCTGAGGTCCATTGCAATGCCTAGGCCAGGATGTAAGCTGTTTTCTCGGTGTGCTGATGAACCTTCTACCACCAAGAAAGGAAGGTTTAAGTGTGCCATATTAATCCCCCAATTAGTTTAGGTGATAATTCCCAAACAGGGACAATTGTGCCGCCCTCCAAGGTACATTTGGTTATGTCTAGAGGTGGTCTTGATTGTCACGTCTAATGAGGAGGTGTTGCTGGCAACCTGCGGAGATTATGTAAAAAGTCCCCTATAGCTACAACCAAAAAACTCATCTGGCCTAAAACACAGATAGCTGAAAACTATTATTTTCAGGTAAAATTATGTATTATGGTCCTTTTCTATGATGAGTATTGTTCTCAGTTCTACATAGCACATCATCTCAGATCCCAACCAATTTTTGAAACTTAATTTAAAAATAAAATTCTATCATTCTCCACAGCTACCAGTTAAGCAGGATGTCCACCTGCTTCTGCTGGGTGCTTCATCTTGACTTCTAGCCTTGACAACTGAAGTTTGCTCCTGCCTGGGGTCTAAGCTGGAGGAAGGAGGATGCAGACATACTCTTTCATGACTGATTACAGATTTTTTTCTCACCGTCTGCACAAGGCAGATTTTAAAAACAGACTACACATTTTTGTCAATAATTGGGCTAAAATAGTAGAGACAGAAATAGAATATATCTTATCTCACAGACATATCAAATTGCCATCAGTAATTAATAATAACAGCCCATGAATATGGCTGGACCATAGGCTCTCCGAAAGCCCAGAGTCTATTACATTTGTTACTTTTGTCACTGAATTCCCCTAACTCAGTATCGAGTGTGATGATCAGCAGACTTTGGTTCAGGATTGAGTGTGACATACACTTGACTGAAAATAGAACTAAGATCTGAGGGCAGAGGAGTTAGAGGAATGTGGAAAATTCGGAGGCAAATTTTATAAATTTGAGTAAGAAGTGGCTGCGTCCCAGGAAAAGAAATCCCAGGAGTTAATATAAAAAAAAAGAAGAGTAGCAAAATCATTTGCGTATGTAAACCTTTCAAGACAATGCCTTATGTGGGTAGATCTAGTATGCAATCAATATTAATTGAAATTAGCAGAGCTAACGCACTCCTCCAATAGGTTATTTTTCTGACTGTAACTTTGTTTTTAGATGCAAGGAAATGGAATTATCTAGAGGAAGGTTTCTGTGGTAAACACAAGGGAATGGAAATAGAATTGAGTTAGCTAGCCCTCTTCTCCTTGCATGCTGGATACAATAGCACAATGCTTCCGTGTAGACAAATTCGATCCCTCTGTCCTAGCTAGACAGAGGGGTCCCGGTAGCCATCCACATGATCATTCTGTAACTTGCCTCGCATTTGTTTTCACACAAAGTAGTAATCATAAACAAAAAGTACAAAAACGCAAAAAAAAAAAAAACAAAAAACCAAAACCCTGACTTTGTTTTCAATCCTCAGTGTTCCGGCTGCATCACAGTGCTTCTGACACAAGTGATAAGAACCGTGTGAAGAGCAGACTGAAGAAGTTCATCTCCCGAAGACCTTCTCTGAAAACTTTGCAAGAAAAGGGAATCATTAAAGGTACGGGACATTGTCGTTTTCGTGGCTTGCTCTGTAATGGAAGAAAATATAGTTGTCCAGAAAAATGACCCTTGAGTAAATAAAGTTGGTGGTATGAGATTATAGAGAAAAGAAATAGCCAGAGTTGGCCTCGAAGGACCTGGCCTCTGTCCTGGGAGCAGAGAAGCGTTGTCCTGGGAGATGGCCCACGAGAATGACAGTGTGTTTTCCCATGGGCCTGTACTGTTTGCATCTGATGTTCCAGCATACTTAATATCAGTAGTCCTTTTCACTGTCAAATGAATCCTGATTTCAATAGCGGTATCTGGTCACTGAAACCAGAGTCTTAGAGAATGCTAGGAAGATAGCCAGAGACGCCTAGAGGATTACAGCTCAGCGTAAAGCAAAATAAGGAGATTCCCTCTGCAAACATATCTCAGGTAGAAAGAAAAAAAATCCTCAGCTATGCTAGCCGTGAGACTGGAAAAACAGTTCCGTGCATGACAATAATCGGAATTCAGGCCCTGGATCTACTGGTTAACTCTGTTGACAACGTGAAGTGATTTTCCTGAACCTCAGCTTCCCTGTGTGTTACACACACCTGGGGAGAGCATTCGACACACTGCCAAGTCAACCTCATCCAGTAACCTTCAGTCACTTCTACCTTTGGGTTCATCCTTTAGATGGCCCAATTTTAGAAAGATTCAGGTATAAGTTATCTGTCTACTTAAGAGATAGAGACAATTCATTAGCAACTCACACAATGCCAACTTTCCCTAAAGCTTAAATGTGTGTGTGTGAGTGTGTGTGTGTGTGTGTGTGTGTGTGTGTGACTGCAGTAAAATGAACAGCTTCTTGATTCAGTGGTAGGTCTGGTTCCAATCAGGTAAGCGAACTAACCTCACCAGCACCCTCTAGGATGGCCTGAAAAGGCAGCCTGGGAGCCAGTGCTAATGCACTTTGACTGATGTCTGCCTGCCTTCCTAACTAGAGCTCCATTGAAGTTTCACCATAGCTCACCGATGAGTCAGTATTCATTAGCAAAGCTATGGAAAATCTATGTGTAATTCTGATTTGATAAGCTTCCATTGTTGTCTTCAGTGGCATCTTTTTTTCCAAATACAGATCAAGTTATGCAAATGTAGTCACTTCCTGGCTTGTTTCAATTTTATCTATGAACTTTTCTCAAGGCTTTCACTGAGATTTTTTTTTCAGCAAGATAAATGGCATTAAACCAATTCTTAAAAGCATCTGGCTAGTCAAATTCAACACTTCAACACAATTTTCATAGTTAAGACAGAGTCAGGGGAGAAAGTAAAATCAAAATTTTAATCAGTTAAGAAAAATTACATAAAAATAAATGACGAATAGTTAAACTGTTAATTTCACCAGAAAAAAGAAGAAAAAGAAAAGAAAGAAAACCTCTTTCAAGGGGACAAGCATTTAGAAAGAGTGCTAGCGTTCTCTATAAACAAATCGGTGCTGTTTCTAAATGGAGCATTTGCATCACATTCTTTAAATGACCTTCCAGACCCAGGGTTGATTTGCTAAGGCCCTGTATACTTTCCAGCATTTGCTCTCTATTGTACTTGTTTCCAAAGGTAGAGGGGACTGAGCTCGGCCTTAGCCACTCCTCTCTGAGCACCACTGAGAGGACAGAAGCCAGTACCTTATAGACTGTGACACTCAGTGTGGTGTCCACAAAGCACACGTACGTAGTCACAGCCCTTTATGCAAAACCTATGCTTTTGAGCCATGGAGCCCTGGCAAGATGTGACTGCAGAGGTTAAAGTCTAGATCCAGAAAGTCATTTGATGGGGAAGAATTTTATAATTTTTTAAGTATAGCTGTTGGGAAAAATACAGTGATACTGAATATAATAAAATGGGAAGTCACAAGATAACCTCTGAAATTGTCCAAATGGATTTGCATTGCCTAAAGGAGGAAGGAGCCCTTTTCAGATGTATGAGTTTATTACAGTGAGCTGCTCACTGGACCCACAATTTGAATCAGCTTAATATATAGATTCTGAGCAAATAGGTGCATTTTAGGGTACTGGGTGTGTTTCTTTATAACTGCAATTCATTTATGGAATTTAATAGCTCTTTAGTTTTATCCAAGTTTCTCTGTTGTAATCTTTCAAATAATAGCATTGATGTTCATACATAGGAATTATATGAGTTTACAGCTTTTAGAAAAGGTAACAATTGTTTGGTGTTTGGGCTTTTGTTGTTTAGGAACAACCAAAGCTTCCTGGTATAAAAATAATAGAGTTGTGTCTTAGAAAATGTTTTTATTCTTTTTACTATGTATAGAACCCAAGTGAAATTAATACCATATTGCTTCTATATTTAATCATTAGTATATGAATCTATTTAACGATGTAAAGATAGCAGAGGAAACTCAGAGTGTGTGTTATTAAGCAATGTTTCTAGCTCCATTCCCACTTTGCACTTAAGGGGACGCCATGTTGGTTTCTATTCACAGGCCTTCAGGAGACAAGCTCCTGATGTGTGCGTTTGTTGTGTGGATGCAGACTAGTTTGCCAATATCTTTTGCATCTTTAATGTTGATTGGTCTGTCAGTATATTCTGTATCTTAAAGGATGTGGTGTGTTGCTTTATTATTCTTAAAGTTCTTTATAAACTCCATGGGCTGATAGGTTCCACAAGGGATAACGTTAATGTTCTTGCTTCCCAAGGTTGTTTCACCAGTTAAAATCCATCAGAATTTTTCATTGTGATTTTTCTGTGTAGACCCCTCTCAGGTTTTTTTGTTGTTGTTATTGTTGTTTTTCTGTCTTTCTACCTTGGCTTTTGGGCTATCAACTACTTTCTCTCCTGTCTTTCTGTTCTGTTCTTCTACCCCCTGCTTTTCTCTCTGGTTATCTTCTAAATTCATAAGGAAACCTCAGCTGGAAATGTCTTATTACGTTCTGATTTTTCTCTAAGTATTCTGGGTTTTGTTTGCTCTCTGGAAACCTCATGATTACTCCTTCTTATTCTAGTCCCTTTTGTTACTTTGAGACAGGAATCATTAACTCATTTAGAAAACACTTTCAATATAGCTACCATTTAGGGGATTGTTTGATGGTGTATTTGTTTTAGAAGTACGCAAACTTCCATTTACCCAACTAGGGCAAGGTGTGTTTGTTTATTTGGCTTCATTGCATGTGTGCATGTGCGTGTGTGTGTGTTTGTGTGTGTGTGTGTGTATGTGTGTGTGTGTGTGTGTGTATTTTTTGCTAGGGATAAAACCCATAGCCTTGTTCATGGTACAAAAGCACTTTATTACTAAGTTCTATCCCCCAACAAACACCCACATACTGTACCAGTGGTTCAGTTGGATAAGACAGAATTAAATGCTCTATTCTTATAATTCACCTTTTATACTGTAATGGTTGCTTTTCTTCTCTCTAAAATTAAAATCATTTGGTACTTTGTGTTTAAGTTTTATAAACAAGATAATGTATATAGTTGACAATACTTGTCTAATTTATTCTTCTTAGCACTTAATCCCAAGGTTACTGATTCCTTTCAACTCTAAAATGATCTTCTTTTTGTTTGGGTGTTGACACATTCCTTCCATGTGTGTCCTGTTCCTCTTTTGTGTTCTTGTCTCACTGTTAGATCACCAGAATGAATTGTTTTTCCAATCTTAATTTTTCTCCTAGCCTAAAAGAATTCTCAGTATTACTCCTCAGTTTTTATAAGAGTATCAATAATTCTTTATCTGGATTTCTTTCTTTTTCTCTGTGCCTTTTGTATATCTCATTCTCTTCCACATCATGAGAGTAAACTTGGCACTCACTTAGCCACAGTCAATAACAGCACTAACATTCAGTATGTTCCTTTCCACTGAGTTAAAACTGCATGTGTGTGTATGGCTTTTCTTTAAGACATAACTAAGAATTTTTTGTTACTTTGGAAGTTTATTTTTTTTATTTTAAACTACTATCTTTCATTCTTGGAATCATTTCATTTGAGTCTTTCTGTTTACTTCTTTTATTGTATTTTTATCAAATCAATTATTTTTGCTCAAATGTCTGGCAAATCTCTTAGAAAGGCAAGAACACTGAACACACTGGTTTCAAAAAAAGTGAGCTGAGAACATGGTCTTATCATTCTGATTCTCTAGTTTGTAATCTCTTATTTGTTAGCTTGTAATCTTTATTTGTAAGCTGTCATGAGCTAGTTTCTTTTGCAGCTATATTCACTTGATCATGTCAGCTAACTGCAGGGGTATTTAAGTAATTACCCCCTACACAAGCACAACTAATTGTTTAAAATTTCTGTCAAAGAAGAAAATGTCTTTGAAAAGTCACAGTACTTTTGTAAAATATATATATATATATCAGTTATATTGAGAAATAAAGCAATAGTCACCATTCCTATGACAAATACAAGTCAGTCTTATGTTTCCCAGTTGTGTTTATGAATACTAAAATAACTGAGTTAAAGAAAAGTATTTTTAAATAATTTGGTAGAACTTATAGATGACAGAATAATCTTATTAGCCCACTGCTGATTCCAGAAGGAAACCTCTATCTGAGCATCACAGTGTTTAGTAGGGTCATGCTCAACTTTGCCACCCCTCACTGGGAGGCTGAGATAATTGTGTTTGGATTTCTACACTAGGGCATGGGTCTGGCATTACTTGGGCATGAAGCTCTCTCATAGCTTCCTCAATATATACTAATGTGCTTAAAAATCTTACAAATCTTCTTTTCTTCGAACTTCTTTATGGCTCATAATTGAACTATGATCCTTACATGTGAGCTGTGTCATGATTTAATATTAGCCAAAATTAATAGCCAACCATAAGCTTCTTTATCTTGGCCTACAAGCTTCCTGGTTCCTTTGCATTAATATGTCTTGGGCGGTTACTGTTATTTAAAGGCTCTTAGGGGAAAATGTATGGTTAATAGAGTACCACATAGCTAGCTTTTGTTCAATAATAAAATTTGTGTCACCATGAGGAAGGGAGAAACTGTGGAAATCATGCACCTGGGTAGCCTACATCTTTTAAAAGTCTGTTAGCTTGGGAGGAAATGATCAGGTCTTATGGGATATTAAAAACATATCAACATTGGGACAATGAAAGAAAATGAGATCCGGAAAGGGAAATTCCTAGTTAGGGAAGAGAAAAATGATGAGCCAGTTTAACAAATTGGTTTTCTTGTGGTTCAAGGATTTATTTTCTCATGGGGAGAGACTTTTCTTACAGATATTAGTCAGAATGTAATATTATTTGAGACTCTAAGATGTACGTATGTATAATCTTCCCTCTAGATCCATGGACTTGCCCTACTTAAATGGGCTTGACCACAAAAGGATTGAAAATGTTAGAGAAAAGTGGCATTTGCTTTGTAGTTAATGATTTCCAAGCCCTATGCCCAGACAGAACACACTCATCCAATATCTAGAATTTTGACACATACTCTTTGCGGTTAGTAGACTTCTAGCTCCAATTAGGAATAGTGTATTTGAATCTTCCATCTGGAAGACTGTCAGGTTTCTGTGAAGTGAGGAGTAGAGAGGCTAAAGATGCCTCAGTGGTTAAGATCAGTGGGTATTCTCATGGAAGACTCAAGTTCAATCTCAAGCACCCACATGGCAGCTTACAACCACCTGTAACTGCTCTTCTAGACACCTTATGGTCTCTGAAGGAACTGCACTCTTGTGATGCACAGACACACATGTAAGCAAAACACCCATACACATAAAATAAAAATAAATAAATTTTAAAAACAAAATAAGTTGAAGATGAGGACCAAAAAAGGGAAGCAGTTGTAACTCATGTTGTGCTTGGCTTCATCCTGTGAATGTATACCACGTTTTAAGCATACACTGTACTCTAACTCAAAATGTGTATATGTATACGTCTGCATATACATGTTTATAATTAAAACAAGCCATCTTTATGCAAGTCATTGGATAACACTGTCCAAAGCGTGTTCTTTTTGGCTCGTTTGTTTTGGTTTGGTTTGGTTTTTTGAGAGAGTGTTACTCTGTAGCTTTGGTGCCTGTACTGGAACTCACTCTTGTAGACCAGGCTGGCATCAAACTCACAGAGATCTGCATGCCTCTGCCTGCCAAGTGATGGGATTAAAGATTTGCACCACCACCACCCAGCTCAAACTATGTTCTTGACTAGTTGCAGATGACCAAAAGTCAGACTGATATATTATTTCTTCTAGGTGTCAGAAGTCTTCTGCGCTATAGACAAGAAGTTCATGAATATTTCATGTCTCTCATCA
The DNA here is from genome assembly GCA_001685075.1 of Bramus lutescens. Classification (NCBI taxonomy): domain Eukaryota; kingdom Metazoa; phylum Chordata; class Mammalia; order Rodentia; family Cricetidae; genus Bramus; species Bramus lutescens. Next base: position 56,084 of record LOEQ01000924.1, on the reverse strand, counting down.
TATCCTAAATCTTTCCTCTCTGAAAAGACATGTGCCCTTTGTCAATGTTCAGAGCCCCCTTCCTGTGACCTCTGTGAACCTGTGAACAACTCCAAAGCCAATTCTAGATACTGAGTTTTCCCCCCTCTAATTTTTATAATCCTACTCCCCATACAAAGTATTAGATGCTGATTTCATTTTGTTTTGAAGTAGCAAATTCCAGAAGATGAAGCATAATTTTATCCTGATCTAGAGAAGAAACAAATACATAAAGAAATGTTTTATATGCAGCCAGACAGATGGATTGACCACATATCTGAGAACTGGCTCCACCCTGTCCTTCTGCATGATATAAGTAAGATTTAAGATTCGATAGTATGTGTAGGTTGAGTGTGTCTCTAAAAATCACCCACACCAGAGCTCTCCCAGCAAGCATCTCATCAAGGACAATGCTCAGCAGATGTGCTAGGCTGCTAGAAACAAGGAAGTATTGATGTCAACATTTCATCTTGCCATATCCTAAGATGAAGGGAGTGTCCTGAGTATCTTTTACCATCACTGACAGTTTGGTTTTACAAACACCCCCAAATTCATATCTATAATAAATCGCCGTATGTATAATAAATCACCAATACCCCATAAATTTACAAAACAAAATAAAGAAATGACATCAGTATATTTTTTTTCTAAATAAAGTAACTTTCTTTTGTTTTTTGGGGTTTTTTTGCCCTACCTGATTAATGATTTAAAATTAACCATCCTCAAGCCAGGTGTAGAAGTGCTTGCTCTGAGTCCCTGATCCTCTGCGGGCTGATACGGGAGGATCATTTCAGCCCAGGTGCTCAAGGGCAGCCTGGGCAAGATGGTGTGAACCAGCCTTAAAAAGAAAACACGCCAGCCAGCCCCTATAAACTGCATTCATTAGGAAAACAGTTCCAATTGCAAGCATTCTTTCCCTGCAGTTTTACTTTTGTCTGTGGCAGGAAGGAATATGTTTGATCAGAATTTGACTAATCACAATTAGCTGTCTCTCCATGCCAGCCAAACTGCAATATGAAGAGGTCTATCACTCAGATATTCTTTGTAATGATCTGTGTTTCTCCAAGTGTGTTCTATCAAAGCATTTTCTGGGGCAACAGATCGGAAAACATAAACTTTATGTAGTATTGCTCCTCCTCAGTTCTGTCGCTTTAATATGTTCTTTCTTTTTGAAGATAAAAGTACATAAAAGAGTTCTGGGAAAGCGGCTAAATGTCATAAACACCCTGCACTCCCTCCCCCAGGGCTCCATGGCCCAAAGTTAGAAAGGGTTTGATGGAAGTGGTGACTGCCTTGATCTCCTTGGAATACTCCTCCTTCAATGTCATCTTCTGTCTGCAGGAGGCAGATCCCGCCTTGCAGCCACTCCTGGGAGGGCATGAGGTATTTCTGGCAGCCATGTTTTCCAAACACAACATTGAGACACATGGCCTGACAGTGACATAATATTTGAAGTAGGGTCCGTGCTCAGAGATCCAGAACATATGGCTATTTTCTTATAAAAGAGCATCCATTGAAGATACTTTCTAGATATTTAGTCCCAAAAGGCACATTCCCTTACTCTCCATTCTCATTCTTAAAGAGATTACATGCAGATCACAAAAGTAACCACCTTTCTCTTAAATGTATTTCTTAGGGTACTTGAGAGTCACCCTGTTGATGACAGAGCAGAACTCGTAGCCATCAAGAAAGAAATGCAAAGCAGACTGCCTAACATATTATGAATATATTGCTAGTCTTAAAGTGGCTAGCTGGTTTTTCACACTGGAGTATTGACTAGCTGTCTGTGCTTGATGTATGCCTTACCAGCCTGTGCTGACTTATGGTTAGAGCTTAACTTGTTAGCCCTGCTTTTGCAGCCCATTCAGAATAACTACAGATGCCTGGAGATATTAAAATTGACTGCTCAAATGGACTCAGTGTGGGAGTTTCATTGGTTTTAAATTGACAACAGCTGAAAGAGAGCATGATTAAAATGTACATCAGCACAGGACGTATGAAGTCTTAGAAGCAGGCTCCAGTACTGTGGGAAATTTTTTTCCTTCATTTTCCTAGCATAGTTACTCTCAAGCAATCTTTGTCTACATTTTAAACTGCCCCCAAATATCCAGGAGCTTAAAGAAGAAATAATTCTTCACAAACCAAGTTATATTTTGTACAGTAGATTTCTAATCTGCGGGGAATGTTTAACTTAAGTAGCATTCCAGAAGGTGGTAATTGGGTCTGTTTCCCAGGCATTGGAGTTAAATAACCTGTAGAGGAAGCATAAATTGTCATAATAGAAGGGTTGGAGTGTCATGTATATCTCTTGTTTTAACTCATTAAAGCCAGAGACCCAAAGGGTCTTATCACAGATAAGTTAAACAAAACCTCATCTTCACTTCCTTATTTCGCTGGGAAATGTTATTATTGTTTTCACTATTTAAAAACATGACCTAAATATTTTCCTTCTCAGACAAGAGAAAAAGAAGCAAGTAGAAAAGGAATAAGGAAACCTTTTCTTCCTCCTAAAATTAGCTACACCTTATGTGAAGCAAGTTCTATTAAACAAATTTTCACAATTTAATAGCGTCTGGGGAAAAGACCCAGTAAGGAAAAGAATTCAGAAGTATTTAAAGTTTATAGGAAATATCTGTTTATAATACATGCCTTCTATTACATGTTTTTTTCCAAGAGTCAAGGCCTTTTCTATATAATTCTCTGCCCTAACTATGTTCTATCTTTAAATATCTCTGCTATCTTACCTTTGATATCCCATTAAAAAGGTTACACACACTTCATAGAGCTAACTGAGAAAGCATTTGGATCTGCTGAGGAACTATAAAGCTGAATAACATATACCTATCTCACTTTACTATTTTGGGATAAAATCTAAATCACTGTGCACATTAGCACATTCCCAATATCTCAGGAATTATTTGCCTAGTTTGAAACAAGAGTTTCAAATATATTGGGCAATAATTTTAGTAGAAAATTATACATTCATTCATACATGCAAGAAAACCAAATATAAAAGATCTCCTAATTTAGCAAACAAAACAAATCATGAATGATCTGGTCAATATGTGTTGGAAAATCTGGTATACATTTAATTCTTAAACTTTGTTTAGAAGTATAATCTTGATATTATTTACTTCTTGAATTTTGTCCAAATTATAATCTCTACAGCTGGACACAAATCATAAAATTACCTAGCTTGACATGTTCCTGAAATGCACACAACTTTTGGGACTGGGCTTTTATTAGGTGGATGGTTTCTGCAGACCATCATCTAAGAACCTGCCACCAGGACTGATTTTTCCATAGGATGTAATGCCCTTAAAACAGATCGAAAGACAAATTCCAATCTCTTTCAATGGTTGTCGAGTGCCAATACTTCAATGATATTCTTATCTAGCCACATTAGACAGGAAGGAAATTTTAGAGGAGATGTCATCCAAGTTAAACACATGTGAAGGCCATTAACTAGAATATATCACTTCTAATATGTCCCTTTGAACTTATAACTCAAATTCGTACAAGCAAAAGAAAAGAGAGAGTGGCAAGAGCCCTGACCTTAGTTAACCTTGCAAGGAAGGAATCTATCACATGACTAGCCGCTGAGAAACAAAAAAGTAGATGGTCTGAAAGTAATGTCCAGAGGATATCTTAATATCTTGAGGTTATAAATAAGCTAAGTGTCAGAAAAGCCATTGCCCCTGAACTCCCTCATACATTGTCTTGTGAAGAGTAGAACACTGTGTACTTCCACATGTCAAATGCACTGAGACTCTAAGCATGCTCCAATTTTTTATCTTAAAAACTAATTGGCATGCACTATTCAATATTATGTACAGCGTTTGACAGGACCTCATTTAATGTTGTTTTAAAGACGAATAACATGTCCAAAGAACAGAGCCTATTTTGGTTATGAATCTGTTCACATAATTATCAGTTGATAAAGTCAAAAATATATTAGAAAAACGAGAATGTTAAACCTTGCATCAAGCATACTTCCAGACTTGGCAAGCCTTTCACCTCAGCACAGCACTTGGGAGGCAGACACAGGCTTATCTCTAAATTGGAGGCTGGCGTGGCTAATGTATTGTGTTCCAACCCAGGCATAGATATGCAGTGAGATGCTTATAGGTTGAGTGAATAGGATGGGGAAAACATCCTGGTTTGGTAATATAGAGTTAAGCATAGGCACATAAATGGGGAGGTCTGTAATGAGGTTGGTGGAATTCAAGATGCCACAGTGACATGTGGAAAGTATCACCAACATGACTATGTAGTGTGAGAGTTGAAAAATTCCTGCTTGCAGATAAGGATTCCACAGGAGGAAATGTGCCTTTGCCCCAGGGGAGGGTGAAAGGACACAAGCCAGTGGTGATAAACACAGACCACACAGACTTACTTGGTTCAAGGCAACATAATTCGGTAGAGAATGATTTGGAACACAAGATACATTGCTTGGGAGAATTCTATGGATGGAATAAGCATTTCAAGGTAAAGTCTTAGTGGAAAGACTTTCAGTGTTATAGCCAAAGACATCTATTTATATCCACAATCAGCAGCCACAGTATGAACTTTATCAAAAAGCCTCTGTCTGAGGCTACTTCCTGGTGGCCCAGCTGTGACTCTCCAAGAACCTACTACAGACATGACCACTGACCTTCAGGTTCGTGTAGACCTTTGTCACTCATCTGAAACCTGAAATTAAGAATCTGTACTGGTTAATCAGGCATAGCCTCTAAAGGCTGCGAATAGTCTCTGCTGGAAAAGGTCTGAGTCTACCGTCACCGTCACCGTTATAACCAGACTTGAGCCCCAGACCCCAAGGACATCGAAGGAAATATATGACTCTTTCTTGAAAGAAAGTGGTGAAGGCAAAAGCTATACTTAGTTTTGCAGTATTAGGCACACTTGAAATAATTACATATTTGGACGTTGATTTCTTTCCTTGAGTGTGGGAACTGATGGGGTGCTTAGGCAATAGTAAAAGACAGGTTAGCCCAGACTTTTGCTAAACTAGTCAGAGGACAACCCTATTTTGTTGTTGATGTTTCGTTCAATTTTGTTTTTATCGAGGAAAGCAGTGCGCCTTGTACCATCAAGACTACTGAATTTTAAAATAGATCTGAAGTCTAGTTCTGTCTTTACTGCTTACATGTTTTGTAAATTTGGGCAAGGTGATGAAATTATCTGTCTTCACACATTCCAAATAATACCTCTTAGGATTGTTGACATTTTATAAAGAGCAATTACTGTAACAAACACTGACTATTAATTTTATGCTCTATTTCTAAGTCTCATCTTGCCAGTGTACAGCATTCTCCTGATAAGGGCAAATACACTCTGAATTTGTCAAAAAGTGATTGATCCTGGTACAAGCTTTGTGACATTCCACTAATAAAGGCAGCATCTGAAACAGTCTGTGTACCTAGCTCCGTGCTGAATCAGGGGATGGGCTTATGCTTCCTTCTGCTTTAGTTTTGATTGCTATACATATTGCCTACTCAGATATATACATTGAAATCTTGTGTTACTACTAGGGAGTGCACACTTCCATAAAGCTCCCCCAAATGTGAGTGAGGAAGATATATGTTCAAAAATATGGTGTAATATATCAAATGCCAGATGCTTTAAGGAGCATTCAGGTCGCAAATTTGGGGAAAATTACAAGTGGAAAGTGTGGGGAAGATTAATGTTTCCCTTTTTCTGTGGTCTTTAGGCTGAGTCTCTGAGTTAAACCATTTGGACTGGGGACAAGACATTTGAGTTCTGCTACTTTAGGATAGTCTGAAGACACAATGATTGGTTGGGATAAAATGCTGAGAATTTGATGATAACAATGGTTTGGTGTAGTTGTTTTGGACTACTTTAAGCTAAATGAACTTCTATGAAAAGTTTATATGTAAAATTTTTCTATTGGATGATTTTTTGCCTTTTACTTACTTTAAAACATTTATTAATCTATCCTGTGCTGAACAATATGTAAACCCTGGGTCACAAAGATGAATATGTTGTGCCTCCCTTCTGCAAGATCAGTCTTTTTAGCCCAGCTACAGAGCAATATTCTAACTCAGCAATTTCAGGAGTGTAGACAACACAACCATCTCCACTAGAAGGTTGATGGAAAGACTTTGGAAAGAGATGTTGCTGAACTGTTTACATTAGGTGCTGTGATCTAGTTTTGCTTGATTCTTATATAATCGTAACAGAAAGTGTGAACGGCTCTCTCCTCCAGGAACACAACTTCCCAGTACCTGGTAGTAGTTACTAGAATGCATGGCCTAGAATGAGAACTGTCAAATGGCCCTCCTCTTCTTTTTTCTTCCTCTTTTAGACATTGTTGTCTATAGACTGCCCTAAGAAAGAATATCACAGCAACTGGGCAAACGGCAATCTTGAGAGTTATGGGTTTCCCCGCCTAGGGCGAATAAGATTGCAGAAACGCCCCAGTGCCCACGCATGCTCAATCCCGCCTTTGAGCCTGGGTAGAACAGGGACTACAAGGTGGTGCTTTGGTTTTCCCCATGTGCATGCGCAGATGGTTTTCAAAGACCTATAGCATCACTCTGAGCCTTTGAATCTCACAAGGTGCGAAATTGCCCCATTTCTTTGTGTCTAAGCTCTTTTCTTAACAGAATTCATTCCTAGCCCCAGGCTATAGTTGTTGTACACGGACCTTTTGTCCTTAGAACGCTCATTGACCTCAGCAAATTCGCAGACAGTTCTTGAGCTAATATCAACACGTACAGGAAAAAAATAAAGGGCGGTAGACTTCATTCTGCTGTCATTCTGTGTTCAGTAGACACTTCCAACTGAGGTGTCCATCCCATCTCTAAAGTCCCTTTACATCCCAGTAAGAAGTCCCGTTGCCTGGGTAATCACTGGGTCTGAAGAGCAGCCTTGACCCAGAAAACGTGCGAGGTACAAAATGGCCTCTCACAATGGAATGCCTAGTCATTCAATTTTGTGGGTAAATTCCGGGCAGAATAATGTGTTTTAGAAATGTCTTTCAATTGTCCCTTTCTGCAATAAGAAACAGATAGTATTTGGCTGGAAAGCCCAAAAAGACAACTTGTTTTTAGAAATGTGTGCACCATGACCTTCTAATTTGGGGCTCATAATCCCTTCTCTGCAGTGGCGTTGCTGGAACTGGTTTTCTGTTTCTTTACACAGAATAACTAGTGAATCACATTGCCTCGAAACAACCTACAGAGAACGGGAATCCGTAAGCACAGCTTTCACACCCGACCTAGTGCTCCACAGAACCACACGATTCCCGAGCTCTTAATATGGTTTATTATAAAATCCTTTACCTGCCTCAAAGCACTTCTCATCAAAGCCACTTCTAAGCTGAAGCGGAGGACTAAAGAATGCCTTTAACAGAATCCTGAAATAGCTTTTAACCCGAGGCTGCAAGAGAAAGTGCTTTTAACCTAAAGTGCTTTCCTCTTAGGTACTTCAGCACATACCTAGCGCTCAGCATTAGTGGCTTGAAGAACACCCTTAAGAACCAAATGAAAGAGACTCCATTATAGATATTCAAACCTGTTATATTAATACGTTACGAGCAATATTTGAAATCATTAAGCAGTTTTACTCCCAATGAATTTGAGTCTTTTCTTATTGAACTCTGCATTCATGCAAATAAATTGAAGTCTTTACCACTTGGGATTCTAGCGAATCTATGCTGATATTAGAGAAATGGTCTTCATACCTAGATTTTGCTTAATTCTGGAGTTAAATTTTCTGTGCTTTCCCTGCCCAATAACAATCCTTCAGTTCTTAATCATTGAATACTGTTTTTATCTTTAGTCTCTGTTAGTTGTCTTTAAAAGGTAAATTGAGTCATTTAGAATTAGTTCACTTAACTGCCCTAAGTTTTTTTGCATCAGATTCTTTCCTCATAGTTGCAAGTCAAATAAAAAAAAAAAAACAACTTTTTTTCCCGAGTAGTGTCCATCCCACTATAAAGTAGGCCTTCCTTAGTTATAGACCATCATACTTGATGGTAGTTTTAGCTTTTAGATGAGTTAGTTGAAGTTTTGTGGTTGAGTAGGTGAATTCCATGAACAGTTTTCTATTGAAAATATACTAAGTGATTGTAAGCAAATACTAGAGAAGCCAGCAAAATTTGATATACTTTAATTTTATAAACAATTTCTTTCTTCTGCTGACCCTCCCTATACTTCTAATGAGGTGATGCCAGGTGGATAAAAAGCACAAAACATTGCCAACTCCCTCTGCTAGGAAATAACTCTCTGCTCAACAAATATCTGTCCATATTAGTCATTTAAATCTCAAGATCTGAAATAAGGTTTATTTCCCCCATTGTCAACTGAGCATGACAGTGTCCTTAGCTGTAAATCATTTACTTTTATAAAATGTATCCTCTTGTCCAGTTTTATCTTCCATTCACTAATGAATGGATTAGGTGACTGGAGGCATGCCTGTAATGCATGCATATAAAATCAAGAGGAGGAGGTGGCACTTATCTTGTTCTACTATGCAAAGTCCCTTTTACCTTGAAGATTATTTTTTCACTTAACAAACTTTCATTCTCTTTTACACTTTCAGCTGAAAATCTCCAATGCACTGAAACTATCTTTTTTTCCCTCCCTTTCATTAATTCCCACTTCTGTTCCCAAAGCTATTATGTCATGTTTTAATATCCTCCTTTTAGAGTACGGATGGGCTGTGAACTCAGACACCATCTCATTCATCTCTGTCCATCATAGGAAGTTATTGCCTGGAATGAGACTAAGAATGAATGAGGCTGGACATGGATTTCTGGGCTTAGAGTCATGGTTTGTTTACAGGTTCCTATTCCATCATGATAAAACTTGGGTCCGTGAACAGTTCTTTGGTGGCCCCTGCTCTTCACCTGACCCCTGTTTCTTGGCTTTCTTTTCTCTATTCTTCTTATTCTCCAACTCTTGGACACTGTTCAAACATTCTGGGGCTGAAATATTCCACCCCTGTGACTTCTAATTCAATCTATAGGTTGATATTCTCCAAACTTGAAACGTCAGCCTCACACTCCAGACTTGCATATTCAAACGTCTATTTGACATCTTCTTGGGTGCTTGGTAGACATCTCAAATTTATCCGGAGCAACCCTTGATTCCCTGGCTCCCACGTGTTCTCTATTTCAGGAAATACCACAGCCATGTGCCAGCTGGAGTCACCCTCGACTCTAACTTTGTCTCTTTCACTTCCATCAGCAAATCCTGCCTAAAAATATATTCTAAATTAAACCACTTTTTGTCACTTCCGTTATTACCATTCTTATCCAAGTACCATCTTTTCTCTCAGGACTATTTCACCAGCCCCCTGCCTGGCCTCTCTGCTTCTCAGCTTGACCCTGATAAATTTAGGAGTCACAAGGCAACTGCTCCAAAGAATCATTTAGAGATGTAAGTCATACCATGCCATGCCTCCACCCCCAGGAATCTCCAGAGCCTTAGCATAGAACCTTATTTAAATGTATAGTGTCCTCCCATGACCAGCATGTTTCTACCTGCTTTGGCCCCCAGGCTTTCTTTTCAGTTTCATCAGCACCGCACTGCTTCCTGGTCACCCCACTCCAGCCACACAACCCTCTAATCCCACAGCCTTCTCCAGCAGCTTTGTGTAGTTTCTGTTTCCCTGCGTGTTTATGTTGCTCAATCCTCTCAAATGGCATTGATTTAGAGATGTCTTCCCTGGCTATCCCATCAGCTCTGCCTCTGCTAATCTATTTCTGACTTCATATTATGTATTAATGTGCTTGTATTTCCTTTATTCACTTATGTATGTAAGCTGTGTAGTGATGGAAATTTTTACTATTCCAACCCTAGAGACATTGGAAAAAAATCTTGAGTGGCTACATTGAATGGATTAAAATGATACATTATGTGAAAAAAGTTTTTTCATATAAGTGTACCATTCCCTCTGCTATTGTGCTTCCTGGTGTGTGTGTGTGTGTGTGTGTGTGTGTAGTGGGAATTATTTTGTGCCAACAGAAGGAGAAAGTATAAGACAAAGTTTCTGTCTAAAGAAAGCAAACACAGAATACCATGCTTACTGTCCCGTTGATCTGAAGGGCTGAAGATACAAATGTCCTTCTGGCTGCTGAAATCTCTCTTGGAAGGGCTCATGTCGCCAATTAGAGAAAAGCACACTTGGATTCTAATTCCATGCAAGTTTAAATGAACAGGAACCTCATAGAAGGGCACCCACCATGAATCTGTGTCCAGGGAAGTAGACCCTGCTAGAGATCTGGAAAGGAAAGAAGAAAATCATAGAAAGCACAGGGAACTCTACGGCAGTTCCATCTGAGTGGCAGCTAGCCTTCACCGAATCTCATCCTTGGTCTGCTCTTGTCAGAGAATGCTACCTACCACTACAATCGGCTGCCCATCCTCAAACATAATCTGCAGACTCTCAATCTAGACACCAGACTGGAGATTTTGGAACTTTCTAGTCAAATATCCAGGTCAATCTTCCCATGGTGAATATTGTTCCTCTCTACCACACACTGTAGAATTTTCAGGTTTACTGAAGTAAAAAGAACATGAATGAACCCGTGGAAGCAGGTTGTTACACAACCTTTGGAAACGCCTACGTGCTTACAATCTAAAATACTTACAAGTTGAAACCATTCATTTTTTTTTCTCGTATTTGCCTCATGTCAAAAAGTTGTAAGGTAATAAAAGATTTACTTTCTGTTACAGGTTCAGCAGAAAATCAGCTCAATGTTTTATATCTGTAAACCCAAAGGCAGTAGCTTATACTTTTAGTCAAAGCTATGGAGATTCCCAAGAGATGTAAGCAGTTTCTGAAGCACTGAGGAGATATGAGAACACAAGCATCCTTCCACACTAGAGAGACGTCTGCATTCCACGCAGACATAGACCCCACTCAAGCGTCCACTCAAATTGCCCCCCGTTCATGCAGTCTCAATAGAGTTCAGAGACAGTTCTGAGTGCTGTGTTAACATTTCATATTATGTCTGAGGAGAAGAACACGAGACGGTTGTAAGAATTGAGCTGAAGGACAGATTTTAAAGCGCGCAATGATTTCCTAAGCGTGAGTTGAACAATGAAGTCACCAAGAGACATGCGAAAGTGCACTGGGTAAAGCCGACAAGGCCTCGACAGTACGTGAAGAACTATAGGCAAGTAAGTAATTCTGAGTGGGAGGAACAGTTTTCTCCAGGGAAGAGTGAACCAATCAGTTATCCAGTAGCAAATAGTCCTAAAAACATAAATACAAGGAACATTATAGAGACTTAGTGGGTTATAGTTAGGAAAATATAGATATATATATACATACATCTAATGCATGTAATAACAATTGACTTAAAAGGAGGCCCTGGCTTTAAAAACTAGCACATCTTTCCATGTGGGAAGATATGGAGGGATAAAAGGGAAAGGAGTTTTATGGCAATAATACTTTAATCTCAAAGTGAAGGAACTTAAAATAAAAATGCAAACTATTGAAATTACATAATAGAAGCATTATTTGCACCCCCCATTATCCCCTGCATCTCCCTTATAATAGCATACTAAGAATTATCTGTCTGTATGTGACATTTTGGTGGGAGAAAAATTCAGAGTAAATGTGATCTGTGAAAGCAAAGAGGGCTGCATGCTTTACCTCCTTGTATGTATTTTATTGCATGATCTCAGTCACTGAAGCATCCTTTATTGAAACTAATATAATTAATAATTTGAAGCCTCCATGCTCAGGCTAGTGTTGGGGCTGGTGTATAAACGTGGTATTTCTCTAATTTCGTGTTTCATGATCTCTTGAGCATTTTGACCTCAAAGTATCTCCAACTCTAGTCCCTAGACAATATTCATTGTGTTCCATCCATCTCTACTTCTCAGTATTTTAGATAAATATCCATACAAACCACAGTGTTGTGTGTTTCTCAACTGCTGGCAGCTGATCACCTCTATAAAGACACCTCATGTTCAGGGTCGTCGCCTGTTTTGCTTCTGAGCTGGGCAGTCTGGCTTTCTGTTACTACTTTCTGTCTCTCTGTTCCTCCCCATGTGTCATCCTCTGTGCTGTGGTGGCTTGCCCTCCTGAAAACAGAACATCATTTTGAAAATGTGTGGAGATGGTCTTCTAGGTAAATAATGATAACGCTGTCACATTATTTGAGCATTTAACTGCATGTATTGAGTAGTTTTCCTCATAGTTTTGATTAATTTGGAATCTAACTGACGAAGATCCCATTACTGGGTGTTCTTTCCATAATTTTTCAAAAAAAGAAATCTACACCAGTAAGGAGAGAGAATGGAGCCAATTTGGAGCCTGGGAGGACTTAACCTGGCTCTGCTGATGAGCTCAATTGGTCACAAGTTTGAGAGGTGAAAAATTAAAATCCCCCCGTTCTCTAGTTAAACTCTAATTCATTATGTAAACATCATGATTTCTAAGTGCAGTCTTGTGAAAGGTCTATTTATTTTTCTCACCAAAAGATGCTTTCAATGAAACATCACAGAAAATGGATTTTCTCCAAACAATGTGTTGCCTGCCACCCTTGGTATAAATGCTGCAGCAGTAGGTGGGGATACAATGATCACACTTGCCAAGGCCGGGGACGCTTGCAGACGATTCCAAAAATATTGACACCTCACGCAAGAGGCCTTTTCTAAATACAAAACAAAAGTTGTTAAGACAGGAAGAAAAGATTAGCAGTGAGCCCACAGATGGGAATGTAGGTGGGGAGTTAGGAACTTGGGGTTCTGGGAAGGCTCCCATTTTTGAATATCCATAAGGAGGAGGAAGGCAGAAATAATCCTTAATGGTGTGCTAGGCAACAACCATGGAGGTTAGGGGCAAAGCTGGTCATGTAAGCTTGCCAAGGAAACAAAATTTCTCCTCCTTCTCTCCCCCTTGTCTACACTATTTTAAGACAGAAAGTCAAATGCTTTCCTGTAACGTAAAGGTCCTCCTTGGTATGTGAAACTCTAGACTTGATCAAATCTACAGATGGGAGACGTTCTAAATCCATCCTTAAACGCGATATCATTTAAAATCAATCTCTAAGATATCCCTTCTTTGATAAGATTTCTCACTTTGCAAAGTTGTTTCATCAACCCTCTGAGATGAGTATTCATTATTTATATTGAAGCTGAATGTCTTGCTGATAGTTTTTTTTTCATTTGAAATTCATAGAAACTCGTATGACCCACATATAGAAGAAAGAAGTTTTTCTGGTTACTTAACTGACCAGTTCAGGGATATAGGTTGTGTGCAATGTGACTGGACATGGGCACAAAATGTTGTATAGTTTCAGATTCCTCATTCAGGACTATTCTTCACTTTTGCCCCCTAATTGTCCTATGTGTCTTTCCAGAGAGAATTGATGGATATAATGTGTTTCCTGACCAGTACCCTCTGGAAGGGTGGATCTTGAGTTATTTTGTCCATCTTGGCCTTTCATATCGTAATTGTGCCTTCTCACTTGCAGTCCCTCGGGAAGCACTATGTCCAGGCTGCAGTTATATTTACAATAGTAACACACAGCAAGCATCTTAAGGAATGCCATCAAGAAATAATAGGAGGAAGCCTTTGTAATTTAGGACTGGGGAAGTCTGAGTGCCATGGAATGGGCCCTAGTTGCTGGGGCAGGCTTTTGCAAAGAACTTAGTTGCATCTGGTCCCTTTACCAATTTCTTCAAAATAGAGTTGTTTTGTTCACCCATTCATCCCACACAGCCAACTCAGAAGAGGCTGTGTTGTCCTCAGTGTCTAAATCTAAGTAGCCTCACAGTTCAAATCTGTATAGACAACACTGTCCCCAATCTCTTTGCATCTGGATTTTAAATTTCTTGAGTGAGGCCTCAGTTTGATCTGTAAGACAGCCATGGACCTTGATGGCTCATGTGGGAGCTGCAATCCTGTGCTCCAAAGCCACATATTCTTGAGTAAAGACAGTAAATCTTCACGGGGGATAGAAGCAATATGAATTACTTGTGCTAGTAATTACTGAACTCAAACACTTCAGAGAAATATAAAACATATAGAATGTTTTGCTTTGTCTTATGGCATTATCAGCAATGGAAGAAAGATTTTCTATGAAATCCCCATTTTCCAGGATCTCTCAGTGAATAGCAATAGAACACTTCTTCCACCCCCACAAGACTGCTGAGGATGGTCAGTAGTGAACCTCTTCACCCACTCAACCATCAAAAATACCCTGCAGTTGATTCCTCTCCTTTCTACCCCAAGTCAGACATCAAGTCCTATACCATTGTCTAGTTAATCCATCTCTTCCTCATCTTCTTTACAAAACTTGACCACAGCCATCTAATTTTGGTGTTATGACTCCCCTAAGACCTCTCTCTTCGCAATCACCCATGTCGTGTGAGTTGTCAAAATGCCAAGATAGCTTTTCATGTTTGTCTCTACCAGCATTATGCTGCAGCTGAAACCCTTAATGTCACTTTCAAGGTCCTTTGTCTTTTCTCCAACCCTGCATGCTCTCACCACTAAAAAACAGAAAGCCAAAGTTTGTCATTTCCTGATAATTTTCATTAAATCCTCTATCTGCTTCCCATACCCACTGGGTCATGAGTCTCGCCACTTCTGGTTCATTTTCATCTATTGCAGCTCAAAGCCTAATTATCTGTGACCATGAACAAAAATTCAGTAACTTTAATTCCATTTTCTTTGCAGTAAAATTAGTACAGTAATAGTGTCCATCATCAACAGAATGAAGATTAATCAGTGAGTTAAATGCGTAGAATATACAATTGGGCCCCAAATTGTACTAGCCCACTGTACATTTTTGTACAGGTAAAAGTAATTTATAGTCAGTGGAAACTTCTCAAAACATGGATTTTGATATGGTCCTTGTCTGGGTAGTTCAACACTTTCTTGCAGTGCTGAGCAACCAGTCAGCACATGAGCATAGAATCAAATGGCACTCCACAAAGAACTGTGTTGGCAAGCATTGGTGTTTAGAAGTTCATGTAACACACTCTTTAACATATTTTCTTTTTAAGTTTTCTTCTTTCTTTTTATTATTTTTTCTTTTTTCTTCTTTTTCATTGTTTTTATTGTTTTATTTTCTCTGCTCCCCTCCCTTCCTCCCACCTCCCCTTCTGCCTTCTCCCACGATCCCCCCCCCACTCCCAATTTACTCAGGAAATCTTGTCTTTTTTTACTTCCCATGTAGATTAGTTCCATGTATGTCTCTCTTAGGGTCTTCTTTGTTGTCTAGGTTCTCTGGGATTGTGAATTACAGGCTAGCTTTTCTTTGCTTTATGTCTAAAAGCCACTTATAAGTGAGTCCGTATGATGATTGTCTCTCTGGGTCTGGGTTACCTCACTCAATATGTTGCTTTTAGATCCATCCATTTGCCTGCAAATTTCAAGATGTCATTTTTTTATACTGTGTAATGCTCTATTGTGTAAATGTACCACATCTTCTTTATCCATTCTTCAGTCAAGGGGCAATTAGGTTGTTTCCAGTTTCTGACTATGACAAATAATGCTGCTATGAACATAGTTGAGCACATGTTCTTGTAGTATGATTGAGCATCCTTTAGGTATATACCCAAAAGTGATATTGCCTGGTCTTGAGGAAGGTTGTTTTCTAATTTTCTGAGAAATTGTCATATTGATTTCCAAAGCAGCTATATCAGTTTGCCCTCCCACCAGCAATGGAGGAATATTCCCTTTACCCCACATCTTCTCCAGCATAAGTTGTCATCAGTGGTTTTGATTTGGCCATTCTTACAGGCACAAGATGGAATCTCAAAGTTGTTTTAATTTGCGTCTCTCTGATGGCTAAGGATGTTGAACATTCCCTTAACTGTCTTTCAGCCATTTTAGATTTCTTTGTTGAGAGTTCTCTGTTTAGGTCTGCACCCCATTTTTTATTGGATTATTTGTTCTTTTGATGACAAATTTCTTAAGTTCTTTGTATATTTTGAAAATCAACTCTTTGTCCAATGTGGAGTTGGTGAGGATCTTTTTCCATTCTGTAGGCTGCCGTTTTGCCTTATTGATCATATCCTTTGCTTTACAGAAGCTTCTCGGTTTCAGGAGGTCCCATTTAGTAATTGTTGCTCTCAGTACTTGTACTACTGGGGTTGTATTTAGGAAGTGGTCTCCTGTGCAAATACATGCAAGAGTATGTCCCACTTTCTCTTTTATGAGGTTCAGTGTGGTTGGTTTCATGTTGAGGTCTTTGATCCATTTGGACTTGAGTTTTGTGCATGGCGAAAGATATGGATCTGTTTTTCTTCTTCTACATGTTGCTATACAGTTATGCCAACATCATTTGTTGACTATACTTTCTTTTTTCCATTTTATATATTTTTTTGCTTCTTTGTCAAAACCCAGGTGTTCATAGGTGTGTGGATTGATATCTGGGTCATCGATTCAGTTTCATTGGTCCTCCTGTCTGTTTTTATACCAATACCAGGCTGTTTTCAGTAATGTAGCTCTGTAGTAGAGTTTGAAGTCAGAGACTATGATGCCTCCCGAAGTTTCTTTATTGTATAGGATTGTTTTCGTTATTCTGGATTTCTTGTTTTTTTTCATACGAAGTTGAGATTTTTCTTTCAAGGACTGTGAAGAATTTTGCTGGGATTTTGCTGGGCACTGCATTGAATCTGTAGATTGCTTTTGGTGAGATTGCCATTTTTACTATGTTAATTCTACCAACCCAAGAGTAAATTCAAACCACACAAAGACATTACTAAGAAAGAGAATTACAGACCAATCTCACTCAT
>LOEQ01000924.1:17084-39317 GCA_001685075.1 Bramus lutescens | reverse complement strand
ACCAATCTCACTCATGAACATTGATGCAAAAATACTCAATAAAATACTGGCAAAATCAAATCCAAGAACACCTCAGGAAAATCACCCCCCATGACTAAGTAAACTTAATTCCAGAGATGCAGGGATGGTCCAACATATAACAATCTGTCATTGTAATCCACCATATAAACTGGAAAAAAAAAACCTACATGATCATCTCATTAGATGCTGGAAAGCTTTTGAAAAAAATATAACATCCCTTCATGATAAAGGTCTTGGAGAGAGCAGGGATACAAGGAACATACCTAAACATAATAAAGGAAATATACAGCAAGCCAACAGCCAACATCAAACTAAATGGAGAGAAACTTAAAGCAATCTGACTGAAATCAGGAACAAGATAAGGTTGTCCACTATCCCTATATGTATTCAATATAGTACCTGAGGTTTTTGATAGAACAATAAGATAACAAAAGGAGATCAATGGAATATGATTTGGAAAAGAAGAAGTCAAATTCTCACTATTTGCTGATGATATCACAGTTCATATAAGTGACCCCCAAAATTCTCCCAAGGAACTTCTACAACTCATAAACACCTTTTGTAATGTAGCAGGATACAAGAGCAACTAAAAAAAATCAGTATCCCTCCTTTATACAGATGATAAATTGGCTGAGAAAAAAATCAGAAACCATCACCTTTACAATAGCCACAAATAACATAAAATATCTTGGAGTAACTCTAGTCAAAGAAGTGAAAGACCTGCATGCCGAGAATTTTAAGTCTTTGAAGAAAGAAATTGAAGAATACACCAGAAAATGAAAAGATCTCCCATGCTTTTTAAATTTTAATATATTTTTTTAAGTTTGAATTTTTATGTGTGAGCACTGCTGCTACATTACTCCCATTTTTCCATATTCCTACCCAACAAAGTTCATGCTCGCTTTTAAATTGTCATTATTACTTGTGGTGGCTTGAAGAAGGATATCTCCAATTGACTCATACATTGAATAGTTGGTCCCCAGATGGTGGCATTGTTTGGGGAATTTTAGAGAGGTGGAGTCTTGTTGTAGTAAATGTGTTACCAGACATGGTCTTTGAGAGTTTAGAGATTCTTGCCATGTCAAGTTCCTGTCTCTGCTTTATTATTGAGATTTAAGTCGTGAACTCTCAGCTTCCCACCCCTAGTCACTATGCCTCTTTGTCTTCCTACTTGCCTGGGATTTGTTGCTATGCTGTCTGTCCATGCCATAATGGGACTTGAATCCTCTGGAACTTAAGCCCAAATAAAATTCTTTCTTCTATAAATTGCCTTGTTCATGGTGTTTTATTGCAGCAACAGAAGAGTAACTAATAGAGAAATGTCCATATATATTTTTAGTAAATATACATATAAATATATACATATGTATTTGACTGAGTATATTTAGTTTTGTTCACGTGTGCATGTGACAAGGGCTCACCACTTGGGATGGCAAACCTAACATGAGATATTTTCAACTTATAATGTATTAGTCAGACTGCCATACAACATCTGTATGAACCAGGCATGGCTTAGGGTAAGTACACAATAAATAACTGTGACTGTTCACTATAACATCATAAATTACATTTTGTTGTAACTACTGTGAAAGTCCTATATGAAGAATACATTAAGCTATAGACTGTCCCAGCCTGCCTTCTATCTGGCATGTAACAGATAGTTGCTAAATGAATGAATGAATGAATGAATGAATGAATGAATGAATAAGTAAATAAATAAACAAACAAATAAAAATATATTACTCAGCATATGCTAGATGTTCACTGATATTTCTGAATTAAGATGGGTAGAATTGAAAACACAGAATAAGAAATGTCATAATATTTTGTAAGGCATAACAAATATAACTTTTAGAATTTCTTTTATTTTATTTTTTAAAGAAGAAAACAACCTATCTCTTTTTATTTTACATACCAATCCGAGTTCCCACTCCCTCCCCTCCTCCCATTCCCTTCACCAACCCCCTGCACCCTACCTTGTGGATAAGGCACATGGATTTGGGGAAGGTCCAAGGCCCTCCCTAAGGTATCCATCCAAAGAGAATAGGTTTCAAAAAAAAAAGTACAAGCAGTAGGGATAAATTCTGGTGCCATGGCAGGTGGCCCTGCAGTCTACCCCAGCCATACAACTGTCACCCACATTCAGAGGGACTAGTTTGGACCTATACTTGTTCCTTTCCTGTCTGGCTGGAGTTGGTGAGCTCCCATTAGCTCAGGTAAGGTGTTTCCATGGGTGTCCCCATCATGGTCTTGACCTCTTTGCTCATTTTCTCACTCCTCCCACTCTTCAACTGGACTTTGGGAGCTCAGCCCAGTGCTCCACTGTGGGTCTCTGCCTCTGTTTCCATCAGTTGCTGGATGAAGGTTCTGTGGTGACTTTTAAGATATTCATCAGTCTGACTATAAGGCAAGGCCACTTCAAACACCCTCTCCTCTATTGCTTAGGGTTTTAGTTGGCGTCATCCTTGTGGATTTTTGGTAATTTCTATAGTGCCAGGCTTCATGCTAGTCCCATAACGGCTCCCTCAATCAAAATATCTCATTCCTTGCTCTCATCTCTGTCTTTCCTCCATCTCGTCTATCCTGTTTCCTCAAGTTCTCCTCCTGCCTCTCCTTCTCTCCTCCTCTAACAAATATAAATGTTAAGGTATAAAAAAATTAATTTGAGGCCTCTCCATACACTGAATTCAAACTGAGCATAAACTTCCTTATTTGTGGTGAATTATATGGTTTTTGCTGTGGTGGTTGTCGTCATTTTCTCTCCAGGTTGTTTTTTTGTTTTGTTTTGTTTGTTTTGTTTTTGTTTTTGATTTTGTTTTGTTTCGTGTTCTGCTGCTTCTTTTCCTTTCCCTCTGACAGTTCAGATTAAATCACATTTTACCATACCCTTGAACTCCAGATGAAGTTGAATTAGTGAGATATTGCTAAATAACAAACAAAAATTTGCAGCATATACTATAATGTTTCTGCAGTGCGGGTGTGGTACGTGTGACCTAGAAAAGGCCTGGCTTGGCAGAACTGCTTTAATGCACAGTCTGCTTGGACTTCTGAACATTGGCTTCAGCTCTGGCCATGCATGTTTCTCCTGGACCTCAGGCTGACGGGACAGTAGCCAGCCAGGGAAGATGTCTGTAAGTAACAACACAGTGACTAGGTAGGTAGAAGACTGTAGTGCTCTCTAAGGCTTTACCTGGAACTGATTGGATACATTTCTTTTCACATCCCACTACTCCAAGCCAACTGTAGGTCAAGCCAGTGTCAAAGGATATGAAGAAAAAAATGTTGTTTATGCTGATCAGTGGAACCTTATGGTTCCAGGTTAGGGGGTACAAATCTACACTCTAACTCCCAAAACATGAAAATCATGAACTAACATATTCATAACATCCTTCCTAACTGTGCATTGCCTATTTAACAATAGTTAATAGACCCTAGTTTCTAATCACCCATTCTTCTCTGTGCTCCCATGCTCTTTATAATCCACCAAACAGACTTCCTCAAGCAGAACTATGGTTAAGACAAATACTTAACTCAAAAATCCCAGCAACCTGCTAATATTACTCCATATTGGGTAGGAACAATGGTATGTAAGAAATCTAGAGATGTGTCTTACCACTGGCATATAATAAGTTCCATTGTTTTCTTTTAAAGCAAAGTAGCCTTGGTTCTCAGTTGCCCCATAGTGACAGCAGCACTCCACTTGACCCAAGCACTATCACAAGGTGATGTCCCAAGTGCAAACAAGGAAAGGAAAGTGCCTCCTTCTCCACAATCTTTTCATAAGAAAGCAAAAACTCTGCACACACCCCAAATCGCTTTTCTGTTTCTTGTCTAGACCATCCCATCAACCAGAGATGCAGGGTCATAGATTTCAACTGAGATCATTCTTGGGTTGTGTCTTTTGAATTTTGTTTTATTTCTATTGGTTGATTTTGTGTGCGCATGAAGATGTATGTGTAAAGGTGTCTGCATGGCCACTTTTATTGTGTAGAGATCAGAGGACAATTTTCAGGAGCTGTTGTCTTCTTCCACCATGTGGATCAGAGGGTTGTTACCTAGGTTGGTAGGCAGCAGCAAGGGCCATTACCTGTTGAGACATTTAGTTATCCTGAGTGAATTCTCAGAACAAGAAAGTAACTTACAAAGGAAATACTTATAGGACATAATTATTATTTGTCAAATTACTGAACCTAGTTGACATAATATAAGACACTTCAGAATACAATCTTCATCTCCTGTTTAAGCGTAATTCATCAAGATTTCAATAAACCATGAGCTGCTTTTTTTTTTCCTGAAAAAGACATTCTGGTCATACTGTCCTTTCCTCAAGATCTGGCACTTTGTGTCCTCCATCTCTCCAAATGCTCTTGTGTTCCTCCCATGATTCCTACTCAAGTCCTACTTATTCCTGAGGATTAACCTCTTCTCTGGGAAGTTGTCCTTGGGTAAGGCTAGTCTTTCCTTTTGCCATATACTCCCACAATGCACCTTTACGACCCCAGACACATCATAATTCAGGATCACCTGTTCTTCCCATATGTGTCAGTATTTTACACAAGATACATTTAGAGGATGAGGAGGCTGTAACATTACAATAATTATGTCGGGGATCCTGAGGTTACTTTACTGCAGAATAGGCACTCATGATTGTCTTTCCCCGATAATGAGTGGATTAAAGAGAAAATATCCTAAAGTTTCCATATTTCTATTATGTCCACATATAAAAAAAAGTCCTTCTGGAAATTTAGCACTCATTTTATGACTGCATCTACTTTCCTTGAATGACTTCCATTTAAAATAGTTCTGTCTCTCTCTGCCTCCTGAAGGCATGGAAGACACACACCCGTATATATCTGAAGGGCATTATTCTTCCCACTCAACACCTTTTATGGCACCTGCTGTATCAACCCTGCAATATTAGAAAAAATCCTACTATTATTTTACAACTTCAAGTGCCTGCTTCATTGATGTGCAGAGAGAAGAGTCAATCAAGATTTGGGCAACAGGCTTAAATAATGAAGTCTACTAACAGGTTTACATGCTGTAGCAATGTTTCCTGACTGTGACCTCTATCCAAATCAAAATGTTTAATCTGAAGCCCTAGACAATTTTTCTTAGGTAATATTTATGTCACTCTTTATTATAGGGATGCTCACCGTTTGGAACAAATCTCTGCTACTTCATCAACTGTTCAAAGCGTATACAATTGTTTGCCATTTTTATACTATTTGGGTTTTGAGTTTATCTTCTTCCTGTCTCTTGTATAAACACACATATTTCCACATCAGGGTGTGTTATTAATAGTGCATTAGCCTTACTTGATACCCTCTATGTTGTTGTTACCAGCACATATGAATACATTTTCCTAAGTAACAGATGAAAATCCAGCTTCCCTGAAATCTCAGTGTCTTCATCATCAAAATACCTTGGCACTTAGGATTCTGTTATACACTATTATATCTTGTCTCCACACTTCTGTGTATTTAAATTTTTCTACAAAATCCCCACTGACAATTCAAAACATGCTTAATAAATTTCCATCATGTGCCAAACATTGCCTGCGTCTAAGAGAAGATCCATACTAAATGTTTTACCCTGACCCTCTGACTTGCAATTCTTAGCTTAAATAAACTGTACAATCAACATGGCTCTAACATCTCAAGGGAAGATAAGCCCCATCCCCAAATAAAGAAGAGATATTGATATAGAAAATGGAGTTGAGTCCTCAGTCTTTGAGAGGTGGCTGGAAAAGACTACAGTAAGAAGATAGCATTTGATCAAAGACTGGAGCAACAGAGTTCCACCCAGACGGGATAATGAGAACACAACCCCAGGGACAAAGTATTTGTAAGGGATTAGAAACAGACACTCAGAAAACAAGACTAGTTTCCATGGAGATTGGGAAACCTAAAAGGAGAACAGTTAGCGGAGGACAAATCAGGGATAGCACGAGAAGTTATAGGAGGACCAGGCCTCAATCTGATCCAAATGGGACTCTCCACGTACTAGTTTGGGTGCTAGTGTTACATATCTTTGCTTCTGAAATGAGATCTTGAAGTGAGTAATCCAATGGTTACACAATACTAGGGATGGACTTAATGCACCTCAAGTCTGTGCACACTTGGTACGTGGTGCATATTTTATGATTATTTTTAAAATACAGTCTATGAGTGTCTGCTGCGGTCCTAAGCCCTGGCAACAACAAAATAACGGATGATTCAGACACTCAGGCTCTGGAACTAGAGAGATGGTTCTATATTAGTCACTTTTCTTGCTGTTGGAACACAGTACCTGAGAAAGTCAGTTATGGAATGAAAAGGTTCTTTTAGCTTCTGGGTCCAGTGCAGAGTCAAAGGGATCCATTGCTTTGGGCTGACAATGCATTTTGGCAAGGGAAATGTGTGGCATAGCAATGAGGCCACATATCACAAAACTGATTGCTCACTGCATGAGAGTCAACAGGAAAAAATTATAACAGGCAGGAACCAGGGAAGAGATGTATACCTTCCAAAAGCATGCCCTTGTGACTTACTTCCTCCAACCAATGTCTAATTGCCACAACCTTCCAGTGACTCCATCCAATTATGTATCTGTTGATTGGATCAGGTGGACTCTGATCCAATCACCTCTCAGTAGGACCCCCGGCTGGAGAAAGGCATTTTCAATAAATGAACCGCCAGAACCAAGTTAAAGTCCAACTCAGAGTTCCATTAATCACAAATGCAGAAATGCTGTTGGAGGAAGCATCTGTCTTATTCTAAATGAGAGAGAAGGGCTGGGGTCTCGCCCCTGCTTTCAGTAGCTTTTGTTAGTCAGATGTCCTCTGAAACAAAGGGATATTAACACAACAAGTATAAGGAACATTATCCATTCCAGCCTCTTACGGAAACTCACATATATCGGGGCTCTCACAAATCAAAGCACTTCTAATGCTTATCTTAAACTCTGTTTTAACTTGGTTTAATTTGATGTTGCTGAGCCATTTTGAGACTGAGCCCTGTTGTCTACAGCATCTGTTGAACAACCCGAGGAATTGCTGTCCAGGAAGTCTGCTTCAATGGAGAGGCTACTCTGGCTTAGGGAAGCTCTGAGCAGAGGCTTGTTGCAAAGGAGATACTTAAATCTGACAAGAGGGTGAGCATTCAAGACAGGAGAAACACTAAGGGGTTGGCTTTACAGTGCTTTCTCTGCTTCTACCTGCCTCATCAAATAACTCTGCAGGATGAATGCCTTAAATATAATGACCAAACTTTATTTTTGATAACTGCTGACAAACTTCCAAAACATGCAGGATTTCAAACACCCTTAGACACTCTTCCTCCACCCCTAATCCATGACCACACTAGTTTTCTTCCACTGAGATCAGGGTTCTGTTCCGTGAAGGGGCACACGGTCTTTATACATCTGCCGTAGACACTTTGAAACTGAAGCAAAAATCAATTCCTATGCAAGATGAAGAGCACAGTATTGCCTATGGAAGCAGAATCAAATTAAAGAACAACGCAGGCTTGGATTTTAATGAAACTCATCTTTGTTTCGTTTGCAGATCAAACTTTTGGCTCTCATCTGCACACAGTGTGTGAACGGGAACATTCCACAGTTCCATGGTTTGTAAAGCAATGCATTGAAGCTGTAGAAAAACGAGGTGGGTAGCTAAATATGCAGCATTGCTGCGTCCTCTGAACAGCTACGGCTCGAGTTCACGGTGCCACTTGATTTCTCTGGGAAGCCACGCAATTAAAACTTGACTTTTGTTAATCGGCTAAGAGGATCAGGTTTCTTATTAACTTCGGTTTGTTTTTACAATAGGGACATTAGCAATTCTCACTAATGTTCTTTTTTTTTAATATTTTGTCTGTCTGATATACTGTTGAATCAATTGCAAACTTCTTGTTTCTAAGCCAGTGATAAAACATTCATGAAATATCAGCACTCTCGGTGTTAGAACCCTCTGACATTCATGCTGGTAGACATGCCAGAACAATTTTGGTAAGCCCCCAGCATTACCCAAGTGAAGTAAACAGCGTTTCCACTCGCAGATACCAATGAGCCATCTTCCACATGGTTCTGCTCAGTGCAGATTACAGCTAACTGGGTTTCCTGGAACAATTAGCAGATACACCTCCAGTGTTAAAATGACCTTTGACTCCTCTGTTTCAACATTCTGTTTTTCATCTGAAATTATTTCATCTCACGGAAGGGAACAAAACAAACCCCAATTGACTCATCATTTCTATGCTAGTTTATCTGTGGAGTGTTTTTCCTTCGAACTATGACTTCATTCATTCAAGGTCATTTTTCCTGGAAGACACACACTGTAAATGCAGAATCTTAAAAAAAATGTATTAAATAAAAATGTGAGGCTTCGTCACCATCTGTTACAAGTTTACAACATATTTTCAGGATCTAGGGGAATATATATCATGTGAAACATAGAGGTGTTTGCAGAGAAAAGCAATGGGTGACCCTATTTCCATTTTCAACACCTATTCTCCTAAAACAATACAACCAAAGGGAAAAAGATCTTCAGATCCTCTGCTCAGAAAAAGGCCATTTTAATTCTCTCGGTGTTACCTGGCTTTATTATAGAAGCATAATAAAAACGGCATGCAATTTCTAGCTCCTAGAAATTCATACTTTAATTATACTGTAAGGACAGCCTTGGGATCCTATTATTCCCCTATCGGTAGGGAATGAGAGAATAACAAGAGGGGAAGGGTTGGGTAGGGACACAGATAAAGACCAAGGCTGTGGGGAAAGGCGCATAGGCACTTCGGGGAGAAGAGTTGAGAGAGAAGAGAACAGGAAACAGTTACTGTAGAACTACTGAGAGAGGTGCCTATGCAAAATGAAGCTGATTGGAATTAAGAGAGAAATGTGTTTTTAGTGCCTGCTGCCATTTCATTTCATTTATAGGTACCTATCTTAGGAATAAACATCATTTTAAAATACTTACAGCCAAAATGGGCAGCTGAGAATGTTGTCATTATTTCCAATAGTTAAATTATCATCTTTTCCAAGAAATCTTCATTCACCTTTAAACACTGAGTACCAATGGTAAGAACATTATTATGTTATATCAAAAACAAAATTCAAATAGGCCATTGGGGGAAAAATACATAGTAAGATGTATGCACAAGCAAATAATAGCTTATATCTCTCGATTTGTGCATCTACCTAAGACAAAATGAAAAACCCTGACTGATGTAGCTTTGCAGGGTACAGATACCATACTATCACAGAATAGAAACTGTCTATAAATAGGGATTGTATCTATGCGTGGCTTTTTCATGGTGATTTTTAATAAAGTAAGATGATGTTTCTGCTGACAGGAGCAATCATGACAGCATTATATTTTATTGTCCCAATGTTTACTCTCAAAATGAATTTGTAGATCCAGCGCTAAACAGCTGCTAATCCTACATATGATTATTAAAATAATTCCCGAGCATCCTAATGAAACTCAAAGACATTTTATAATTCTGCAAAGCAACTGAAAATTCAAAGCACTTTGGCAGTGTAAACTTAAAGGAACTCCATAGAAATGTTCAATAAAAACTCAAAGACACAAGGCAAACGTCTCACATCATTGCAAGATTTATAAGTGTGTACTTTCTATTATATTTTTCCATGATCATTTTGTTGGATTAATATTCTTACAATTACATGCCAATGCTGTTTACTCAAAGTGTTGTTTTTACTAAATCTTGGCATATTGCACCTCAGGACAGAAATAATTTATGTGAATCTAAGTCCAATATTTATGCAGGCTTCTGATGACATTTGATGCAGGGTTGGTACTAGAAAGTAGTAGGGGAAGGTGCCAAGTCTCTCGGCATGGCTGGGACTCAGCATATCTGGAGTGCTCCTTCTAATGGCCAGATGCTCCTCCAGCCAAGAAACTCAACTGCGCAGTCATAGGAAATGCTTATGGGTCCATTCTAGGAAAGGCCCATTTAATGCAAGCTATGTTCACTCTCCCAGTCTTAGAGAAATAGCCTCTGGGTTCAATGGGCATACTGGCTCTTATAGAAAGGATTTAGCTCCTTCCTCATTTTTTCTCTATAATTGTTCTCTTTTTTTCCAATGCACCTATAAAACTCAAGCAGTATTTTTTAAAACGTTTATTATATATTTAATATAAAATGGGCATGGTACAGCAGACAAACTCAGCATTGATTCGGCAATACTCTCATATTGCTGACTGCTTGTATCTGACAGAACCATGCTTGGTTTCTGGGGTCTCCCAGGAAGTTCTGTCTAGTGACTAGCATGAAGTATATTCTTCATTCACCTTCAGTAAAGTGGCATGAGTTACAATAAATTTTTGGTATCTTTTGTACATAACGTAGAAAAATGGCTAAGCAAGCCTGTAAAGCAACTAGCAAATGACTTACCTGGTACATTCCCTTGTCTCAGTTTTATTCACTATACTCCTGAGTACTAGGCCATATTGTCCTCCCCAGCCATTTAGACTATAGTCACTTCTGCCATTTTGTCCGCTGTTTGTGCAGCCCTAAGTATGCTTTCGTACAAAGAATCACATTGATTTTACATTTGCAGCTCCTTCTCTCTGCCTTACTCTCATAGTGGAAGACTCTCCGTGGGGTACTCAAATTGAGCAATGAACATCTCAACTTGAATTTCTTCTTGAAGGACACCTTGGATGTTGAATGAGAAAGCAGTCACTAGATGTGCATTGTACTTCACGTTATGAACTAAACTCGTAGAAGAAATAGACACTAAAGAAAAAGCACACACTGAGATAAGTGCTTTCAGAGGAAAGAGCAGGTAAAGAAGGAAAGTCAGTACAAGATCTTAAATGCAAACAAAGATGTGTGTCCTTAAAGTAATTAATCAAATCCTAAACCATAAACACGTGCTTGTTTGCTTTGCCCTCCACATAAGATCAGGAGAATTTTAATTTGGTTTTATTCACAAAGCTTCTATCTTGACCCATTGTGTGGTCACAGTAGAATAAGTCAGCCATATGTGATACCTGGAAAGACATGTTTTACATGAAAAGTCAAATGTAGCACTTGCCAGAGACTTCTTTTATAGAGAGATAGAGTTTACTAAATAAATGAATATAATTATACCCCAAATATGTTTTTGTATATCAAGTACATTTTTTAATGTAAGGAAGTACACCTGAATTTTAAAACTAACATAAATGCTGTTGTGATTCAGTATTCATAGTATGCTGTGATTGCTCCTCTATGATTGCCAGTTCTGTTCCTGGGCCCCATAAGAGGATACCAAGAGATCTGTAACTCAACAATCTGAATATACTTGACACTACTAAAATAGGCACTTAAAATAATTATTTGATATTATACGCTTTTACCACAATTTTAAATTTTTTGCTCGGTATATGTGTTTGTGTCTGTGTGTCCCTGAAAGTACATACCACAACACGAGTGTAGAAACGAGAAGACTACTTGTAGGGGTTGGTCCCTTTCTTCTATCACGTGGTTCCCAAGGATCAAACTCGTCTGGTTTGGAGGCATACATTTACCCTATGAGTCATCTCACCAGCCCTACCATACTGTGTGCATGAGTATGGGGTATGTGTGTGTGTATGTTTCCATGTTTTCCACACTTAATGATTTGAGATACAAGATAGCTTTCAAAATGCTTAAGCAATTACTGACCAACAAGAAGTTTGCCCTTTCTGTGTGTGTGTGTGTGTGTGTGTGTGTGTGTGTGTGTGTGTTTCCCTCAAACACATAAAGCTATGACAGGAATGAAACACAAGTTACATACTTGACTTAGTGCCCAGAAGATACCCTGGGATCCATAACATTGCTTGAAGATTTCAGAAAGACCTTTAGTCCACTTCTGAGAAGGTCCTTAGCCTCAAAAGCTTTATCTCTCAATTTGACTTCATGGCAGCTGTTATATTTTTTTGCTGTCGTTTGTTTGACAGGACCCAGTTATAGGTTCCGATGTCTGTTTAAAGAAACAAGGAGGCTGTTGGCTTCAAAATCTCCTCATTGCTTGTGTGATCAGCATTTTCCCAGGCTTTTCTACATAGTTTGCCAAGCAAAGGGACTGACCTTTTGTAGCAAACACTTTTTCATTTCAAAATGCTCACTTTGATTTTTGTCCCATTTTTATACTCATTCCAAACTGTTTACAACCCACTAAAAATGACTGTGAATTATATGTTTGTATAATGGATTCCTTTTGTGGTCTGAGCGGAATGTTTACTTTGAACAATTAGTTATCTCAGGATAGATTGTAGCAAGTTGAAAAAAAATGGCTAAAATTATTATTATACCTTAACTGGTTTTTAAATTCCTTGTGATTATGTGAAATTTGAGAGTCAGATAGACACCTTAGCTACATGAACTTTTATATGGTCATAGTTGTTAGTACCGTCATAGCGTGAGAACTATGAGTACAAGTCTATGATTTTGGAAACTTCACAGTACGGAATGAAAATAGATATATGACTATTTGCTATAAACAGATTGCTGTGAATAGTGGGTAGAGTATGTATGTACAAGAAATTATTGCAAAAGTGATGGGAATGATGATCGGTTAGGTTTTCTGCTGAACTACATGAAGCTTATCCTTACTAATATTCTGTAACTTCATTCAGTGAACCCTTCAGTCCATTGAGATCCCACTGAGTACTTTGGTATAAAAATCAAACTTCACATTGCTATTTCCCATTGCTTGAAGTCTAGGCCCCTAAAGTGCAGATTGTATTGCCATAACTAGACAAGTCTGCTCCCAGCCCTGCTAACTTTATACTGTTCATTCTTTCCCACTTTGAAATAATCTATGAGAGCTGGATCCAGGCACGCACTAAAGACTGATCCGTCTATGACGAATGTGCAATTTGTACTGTTTAGTTTCTGATGAGAATCTTGAAAACTTTTATGATTCTATCCTCTTCCAGAGAGACTTCTGCTTCCTAGTTTTATAAGCAGTAAGTGAAAAAAAAGTAATAAAAACAAAACAAACTGATAAAAATTACATGCTTAGAGCAAAAATCTAGAGTACAAGATAAGCAGTTTTTCTTTTTCTCTGGAGAATATTTGTGGACTTGACAAAAAAAAATGTTCCTGAGGGAGCGAGCTATGTTGGTGTTTGTTGTTGTTTGTTGTTTTTTATTCTCAATTTTATGTCAAGAGCTGGATGTCCACATGCACTCTGAGTGCCAACGATCCTCAATGAAGCTCTTGAGAACAGGCTGCAAATTAACTTAGTTTTTCTTTCTGAGTTAAAATTAAGACCACTCTTTTTTTTTTGTAATTTCTTTTTTGTTCTCTTGGTGTTTTGTTTTGCTGTTTTAATGCCACCTTCCTGACAGCGGTCCTGCTGTGTTAGAGCCAAGTTATAGCTGGCTCTTTGGGGTAGTCACTCTGGGGCCTCTGTGTCTGTAAGAAAGCCACATTGAGGGCTAGGAGGGAAGACAATTTCCAACAAAGTAAACAGGAAAAAGCCTGCAAGAGTATAAAAGAGAAACCAGAAAAGACAACCCGAAAAAAGTCAGAGATGGCAAGGTGGAGAGTTGGGGGTATAAGTAGGTTTCGCAAGGAAGAAAGCGAATGTGGGCGAATGGATAGGCCTCTGGGTTCTGTAAGGGGGCAGCACGGGACTGGGTCATTTCTAGCAATTACAAAAACTTGCTTTTCTGTCCCGAAGACATTTCTTTTTGCAAAATAATGGCAAGTTAAATCTGGCAATAAAGTATGCCTTGAATCGTCAAAAAAAAAAAAATTCTACACAGAAAGCTGTTATTAATTAATTTGCTGTGCTTATTAATTGCATTTAATTAAGTTTATCTCAACTTAGAAGCTCATATGACAGTCTTGTTATCAAAAAGACCTTAAGTATAACAGAAGTTGGCGTGGGAGTTGACGTGCAGGTCAGTCACCAGTGAAGCTAGCTATGGAACACAGCGGTGTGGCCTGCTCGTATCACATTGACTGTGGGACTGTCGATATTCCCACACTTCTGGATCTGGACTGCAAAAGAACAGTATCAGATAAAGCCTGGGTCTAATTTCCAACATTTACCACAAATCTTAATCCCCATTCTGGAATTTAGGATTTTAAAATATTTTCCACGGGAGTCATTTGATTTTAAGCCAAAATTAAGACCCTGCACGATTAGCCTTTTATTATGGATAGAGGTCTTGAATAGATTCAGCATATCAAGATCCAGTACTCTAAGATGTCTTATAGGTGGTATCATTTTATAAAGTCAATTCTTGGTCTGTGAGTTTCTATTATAAGGACCTATATTCAGAAGTTCATAGTGCAATCATTAAAAATAATCGAGCTGAGAGCTGGCAGGCTGTTTTCGCCTGAAAACAATTGTTTACAAAATTTGAAAAAGAAATTATATTTGTTTGGAAAGCTTTCAGGTTTTCAATAATCAGGAGCAAAATAAAAATAATTTAAGGCAGCCAAAGATTTTTTAGATATTTGTTGCCCTGAGAATCAAAACAAAATAACCCTATAGCTTTTATTTGTAATTCTTGTTATATAATGAAAACTGACTGATTTACAAAAATATGAAAATTTCCACAACAATGTTACTATGCTTTGGGCAAAACACTTTTGTTTCTGATAGAACAAGAATATATAGATTCTATTTAGATAAACAATCCTTGGGCTCAACACATGAAGCAGTCTTAAGTTGGTTTCAGAAATAGTGAGTGAACCAGAATTCATATTCTTTTGAGTACCCTGGTGACTAATTTTCCCTTTAAAGTTAGTAGGAAAAGATGGTCTTTCCAATTCCCTCTTTTCTATTTGCAAATGAAGAATGCCCCCCATAAACATCAATCTACATACAAACAGCAAGCCAAATACTTATTCTGGGTACACTGTTGCCCTGGCTGATTGCACTGAGAGCATCATATATGTTTCTTTAGCACCGTACTTTGTCATAATTTTCCTGTCTCCTTGAAACATTAATGTCTCAATGATTCCTTGATGCCTTTAAACTCATTGGAAAGTTATTTTACAGTTTAACAGTCTATGGAGCTAGTAATATTTTTTCTTGGGTTAAAAATAATCCTTTCTTTTCTAGCTTAATCTTTTTGCCTAATTTTATACTCTTCAGACCACTTCCTATTTTCAGTTCAGAAAAAGAAAAACAATCAAGCAGGAAAAAAAAAATCAAGGGCAAGGCACTTTGAAAAGAAAAACAAACTACACGGAACCAAAATAGCTCTTTAAATGATAATGTTGGGAGAACTCTTGAGGTTGGTTACTAAAGACTGTAGACCTGTATTCAAAAAACATGCCCGTTTTAAGAAAAAATAATCTGATTGTTAGGGTTATAGCACAACATACAGTAGAAAAGTATTTACATACCCACTTCAGTTCCCTGCGTGTTCCTTCGTAAGTGCATTGACTTCTCTCACAGTGCCTAACGAGGAAGGGCTCCCAGGAAATGGTCTGGGTGAACTGAACTCATCATTGCCTTGGTGCTCAAAATAAAAAGCAACTCGTAGTCAACAGTTGCTGAGTGAAGGCAACTACATTTTATGTAAGGGGATAATGTGATTTGTAGCTTGGTTGTTAAATATTTAAGTGTGACTACTTACGGAATGTGTTGCATTATTCAATGGGGTGCCATCTTTCCATCAGGACCCAGCTATGTTAGGCAGTTGAAATGAGGTTGTCCGAAAGATTTTATATTGCTCAATTTGGAGATGTTCTATTTAAGCGAACAGTCCAGCAACCACTGCACTATCCATTCCCTATCCGTTTTCATTAGAGGAAGTAATATCTCATCAGGCACTGTTTCATCACCACTAACCTACTGTTTTTAATCAGATAATTGAACGACTTACAATTGACATGCCTGATGATGGTCAGTCATGGGCTCATTTTCCATAACCACATACGAAGCTGAGTTCTCTATCTTTTTCTTTTACTTGAAGTTGGAATGTAATGTTGCTGCTGTTTTGTGTTAGTTAACCTCCCTGTGATTTAGTGTTCGTTTTCCACACACCTCTCAGGAAATTTTTACTTAATAAAAATTTTTGAGTTATAAGAGATTGTCATATGATATAATCAATACATCATTGGAGGCCAGGGAAAAGGCTCAGAAATTAAAAGCATTTGCTGCTCTCACCAAGGACCCAGGTTCACTTCCCAGTACCCACATCAGGCAGCCATTTTTACTCTACTTAGAATTCCATAGTCAGAGGGAGAAAGGGACTCAATTCATAGTGGGTGATTAAGTGGATAAAGAGGTGGATATTATCCAAAACCCCTGCCTCACATCCATCCTTAGAGAATCATATCACATGACCTAAAGAGACGCTGACTTTTAGGAAACACAGTGACTCTGAACACTATGTGCAATCATACGAACCAGAGATGGGAAGCTATAAAACAAGAGCGGTGAGGTTGTATTTCTACAATGTCATCAACTATCAATGTATGGACTGATATATTAGCAATATTTCGTAGTAGAAAATGACAGAACAATGACTCTGATTTCCAACATAGGTCTTAGACAAAACAAACTTTGTCATCTTTAATAGAGAAAAGCAATACTCCCACCGAAGAGTGTTATATTGTCCCACAGACCTGAATGATTCAACAACTAAAGCAAATTTGATATTTGTTGCTTGCGAACATACTGGTGTCCTAAGAAGAGCGCTATGCCTTTTTATATGTACACCCCCAGGCATAGTGACTACTTCCCTGTAAGTTTGTGTATAATTTTTCCTATTATCACCCCCTAGGTCTCTTTCACCATTGCCCCTTTCCAGGCCTCAACCATCCACTGAACAGCCATGTTTCTGATTATCTTCTCCCAAATGTATTAGCCTGCATTATTTAAGACTGAATCTCATTTTATTATTTCCTGCTCGTATTTCTAAACTCCTTAAGTCCATTTGTATGATTCTTTTGTCCTCACAGATGTCCACAGTTCCTCCCAATTTAGTATCATCAGCAAATTTAATTAATGTTCTGTTTACCTCTCCTCCTAATGAAACCAGTCCCTTGCTTCATTTCATCATACAAAGTAAAAATGTATTGGCAATAAAACAGTACAAAGCAGCGTTCCCTCACGGTAGGAGGGGAGGCTAAGGATACAGCAAAGGGCCATGTGGTGAAGGGCAGGCAGTGCAGTCGAGAGCTGAGCTGGTTGGCTATGGCCCTGAAGCAAAGGCTTTCTCACACTTGGGCACATTGCCTGAGCTGGTGTCAGTGTACAGGCTCATACACATGTATGAGTTCTCTGTCCTGTAAGCTGCTTGATTACCCTCAATGAGGACATGTTGCTAAAGATATGTTTATGGATATTATATATACATGTTTACAGCTTAGTTGAAAAGCTTAGTTTAAAATCATCAACTCAACTATAAACAACTATTTATGCAATAAAATACAAATTATTACTATTACTATTTGGTTATATTTAACACACAAGGTAACTGCAAAGCTAGATATAGACACATGCATTTGGATTACACATGCTTTTAATTGTATTTACTGTTTTTTTTTCTAGAATTTACTATGACATACCTTTTTCTTTTAGACCTTAACTTGGTGAATCAAAGTTAACCCTTGTATGTAAGTAAAACTATTTATAAATAATCAGTTTATAAGATTAAGTAGGAGATTGTCTTCAGATGTATTTAACGTGAAACAGAATATATGGTTTGTAGATTTAGTAATTGGGAAATGAAGACTGAGCAGAGAAGAGGTCCTATTTACTTAAGGTAAGGAAGTTTATGTTCAGAGAATAGTATCATTAGACTTTAAAGATAAGGCCATATTAGCACTGAATATTTATATAAAGAAAAATCAACAGCATTTATTAATCTTCTATTACATATCAGACATAATGTTCCCTCTGTCTGAGATACGCATGAGCTTACATTGATTATTGCCAGCAATCTTATAGGCCTCGTTCTCACCTTCACTAAAAACCTGGTAAATACCTTTTAAGTTTCATGCAAAGAGTCAGTCTTCAGAATGCGGATACAGTCATTTAAACCATGAACTGCACTGGAAAAAAATATTTTCAAGTTTATCCTCTAAATAGGACAAACAGATGGTAGGCCAGTGTCTCTATTGTCTACACAGAAGACAATGCACGTTCACAGTGTTGAAACGAGAGCTGATCCACGCTTCATATATAACACAAGGCCAGCAAAGATGTCATCACCAAAGGATCGTGTTAACAAAATAGTGACTGGGAATATTGTTCAGCAGTCACAGCCTCGCATTGTTTTTCTAGCGAGAAAAGTCTGATGCATAATGCATTCTTCTGAGAGAATGTTTGCAGATGCCAAGTCTTCACAGGCAGAACTTCAATAGCTTTAATGGGAGTTTCCTGCCAGCACCTGTTACAGTAGAAGGTTCTTACTTTTCACACATAATCCAAGCCTGATTTGGAACAAAGTTTTGGAAAAACGAACATAGTGAACCGTCTTATAATGTTCCTCAAATACAATATTCATCCTTTAATCCATGATCTGATTTACATTTATATATATATATATATA
The DNA here is from genome assembly GCA_001685075.1 of Bramus lutescens. Classification (NCBI taxonomy): domain Eukaryota; kingdom Metazoa; phylum Chordata; class Mammalia; order Rodentia; family Cricetidae; genus Bramus; species Bramus lutescens. The sequence continues at coordinate 20,797 of LOEQ01000924.1, read as the reverse complement.
CACACACACACACACACACACATACAGATATATGTATATATGTATGTATTTCCTACCAGAAAGGTTTTTCCCACCAACTTTTTTTGTGAAAGGCAGTTGATAAAGCAACTCGATTTCCTAGATAAACTAATTGAACTTAGATTTAAGAAAGTATACCAATGTTAGACATCAACTCTTCTTCAAAAGACACAGCTCTACAGGTCAACTGTGGCCTCCTGAAGAGCCAACAGAAACAGAGTTCTGTGTTTACTGACCAATGAGAAGAAATACTGAAACAGGAAAACAGATTAATATGAAAAAGACTATGACCATATTTTCTCATGTCTTTGTAGACCCAAATATGAATATTTAACAGAATCTACATTTAAAGCATGAGGAGGATAAATCGGGACTTTTTTCCCATAGAGAAGTCAGCAAAAGAATTATTTAAATTCCTTTTTTCCCCCTTTGGTTTGTCAAGACAGAGTTTTTCTGTGTAGCGCTATCTGACCTGGAATGCATGCTGTAGACCAGGCTAGACTTGAATTCAGAAATCTGACAGCCTCTGCCTCCCAAGTATTGGGATTAAAGGCATGAGCCACTGCCTCCTGTTTTAAATATTATATTTTTATATCAACTCTCATATACTCCATTACTAAAAGTCTGGAAAGAAAAATGATCATAACGTTTCTGCTCGGTAAAAGCTGTCAAAGGCTGCACAGATATACTAGCTTCTGGCCAGCCACCTCATTTTCAAAGCCTTTGTCTAGAAGTCCACATACACCTGGCTCTTAGAATGAAGTCAGGCCTTGACAGAAGAAATCCTGAAGCATCATTGTCCTGTCATGACAAGACAAGGATTGAAGAAACACTTCCCTGGTTGAGTATTGTTGAATATTAAAACTTCAGTTCAATCTTTAGAACAAGATTTTTAAAAAGAATATTGATAGACAGCAGAGTCAGAGGGAGCAGGGTCAGAAGCCCTGAAACCATGAGCAGATAACTTACAGGAGCAGAACAGGGATCTCAAAGAGAAGAGTTCATTTGTCTCCTTCCTTCTCTTTGCAAGCTGATTCCGTTACTCCGTGATGTCCCCTTGCGCCTCTCCCTGACTGCGAATATTCTTCTGGCAAACAGCATCAGGTGTAGCACATATAGAAAGGGTTCAGATACCATTATTATGCTATTGTGTGTTAACTTGGATACAATTGTTTTTAAAAGTTTTGATCATTTTGAAAAAGAAATGGTCTTGTTTCCTTTTACAATAATTTAAGTCCTAGAAAGTGAAGCTTGCCATTTGTTTTGATAAGTCAGAGGGGAAAGAGGAGTCACATAGACATTTCTTTTAACAAAAAAGTTTATTTATTATGTATACAATATTTCACCTGCGTGTATGCCTGCAAGCCAGAAGAGGGCACCAGACCTCATTTCAGATGGTTNTTGGAAGAGCAGGCAATGCTCTTAACCTCTGAGCCATCTCTCCAGCCCTCATGTAGACATTTCTAAAGCATACAGTGTTTCTAAGCTTAGAACTCTCCTCCTTCCAAGGAGTTCTGCTTGTAGAGCATATTGCTTTGGAGCTGGGTGAAGATTAATCTTTGCTTTTGGTACTCCGGCCAGTGAGTTAACAGAAATTTCTTTGGTTCTGGGTCCAAAGGCCTTTCTTAAGCTTTATTGTGAAAGTGAACAGCAGGTTGGAAGTCTCTCTGAGTTCATGAGTCAGCCCATGTTCGGGGCAATTTGTCTGTACTTAGGTTGAGTTACGGCGAAAGACTTCGGGTCCCTAGGAAGAAAAGGGGTATCAGGTGCAAGCCGTCTATGCATAGACAGTTCACGTGTGAAAAACAGTACCACCGAAGAAGTTGTCAAGACTGTATTGTGTGCTGTCCAAAATAGAGGGAAGGCCTTGGCATCAGATTCTCTTGATTTCAAGAGAGAATGAAGCATCTCTTAGTGGCATTTGAATGTGTAGAGAAAAGCCTGCATGGTGCAATGAGGATTTCGGACACAGTGGAAAACGTTGCACTCACTGTGAGACAAGCAGCATTGCATAAGCTGTACATGCAGAACAGTAGATGATCCTTTTATGATTCATTCTCGATGAAAAGAATATTATGACAGTAAGAGCAAGCCATTCAAAATTAATTGTATTTAGTGGTCCTGAATAATACCCTTCTCTTCCCAAATTTCTACATATGTGCAGATCATTTCTCTGTCTTAGTTTATAAGGAAATAGTAAAGAATCTAAGTAAAGAAATATTTGTAAGGTGTAAACCATCCTATTTTATTATTTTAAAGCCAATATGGCCCATCTATTTTCTTACTCTATTATTTTCTCAGTGTTTTATCTTTGATGTCTTATTGTCTCCTTCTACCTATTTATATCACACACAGATTTACAAGGCTCAACCCTATCATTCCTTCCCATTAATCAAGTTTTCTTACAAAAGAATGATTTCAAGACAAGAGATTAGCATTATTTCTTATTGCAGAATTTTACATATAAGTAATTTTGCCTGAAAGAAATGTTTTAAAGAAGAATTGTTTCCTCAAAACTCTGAAAATATAAACAAGGCCTCTGTAATTAATCTTAAGGCTTATTGTAGGAGCTGAGCACAAAGTTTCAAACTGGTAGTCTTCTTTGTCTACCCTATAAAATCTCTTCAAGAATCAGCTAGAGAGACTAATTAAAGATTTTCAAATATCCCTAAGCCTTAAATTTTGTTAGTTCTTCAGGAAATGGGGAAATGATGATATTCTTTTGATTTCATGTAAAGAAAACCTGAAATATACGTGCAACTTATACCAGCCTTAGATGAGTTTATACAAGGCAACAATTGCTATTGGGATGCCCTTTTCCTAAGCACATATATGTGTTCTCAGTAGCCAGAGGGTGTATGATTCTTTGATAGATGGTTAACAACCCACATACAGTCAGGAATAAAGCTGAAATCCTCTCTCATCGACCACTAAAAGAAACCTTTGTGATTTTGGAAATTAATATAGCAAAACTTGGTGCTCTCTGTTTGACTCCTAAAATCATGAATGTGAATAATACTGATCGTCCATGCAGACGTAGGGTTTCTAGGTAGGGAAAATTCTGCCTGTTCTCCTCTGATCTTCATAGATTGTATTTGTATCCTTAAACCTTTAAAGTGAATGTTGGAACAGTTCACCAATCAATTAAAATTTTAGATTTTCTATGTGAGCCCCATAAAGAATTTTCATGTCATCTCATGGGATTTAGAACATATTTCATATAAATTATAGACACATAGTAGAACTCAAAGACAATGAGCTTATTGATGATACTATCCAAACAATTTCATGTGGATGTGTAGAAATAAAAACTTATAATATATGGGACTGGAGCAGTTGCTCAATGGTTAAGAGCAGTGACTGCTCTTCCAGAGACCCTAGGTTCAATTTCCAGCACCCATTGGGCAGCTCACAATAGCTTCTATCTCTAGATTCACTGATCTGATGCCATTTTCTGGCCTCTAAGGCCACTAATACATATGTGATACATATATGCATGCAAAATTACACAGAATATAGAATTTACATATATATACATATATATAAACCTCAGAATATCTGTAAAAGTAAAGAAATACAATCTATGAGGTTGTCTTAAAGTTAGAAAATGTTATTGTTTGTTCAAAGAGTAGAAAACATACATACATGGATAGATAGATGATAGATAGATAGATAGATAGATAGATAGATAGATA
>LOEQ01000924.1:0-10355 GCA_001685075.1 Bramus lutescens | reverse complement strand
AGAAGATGAAAAAGATATTCTTAAAAAAAGAACAGAACAGGAAGGAAGGAAGGAAGGAAGGAAGGAAGGAAGGAAGGAAGGAGGAAGGGAGACAAGAATTCCGCAGACAATAGAAAAAGTGCCAATAGCACACCACAAATAGATTCCGAGAAGACAGAAAGCAGATGAGATTACATCAAAGCAGAAGAAACATTGTTAGAAAACAACATAAGTAAGCACAGGTCTTTGCAGCGATATCCTACAGAATACAAAATTCCTTACAGTGATATCCTACAGAATACACAAGCTTTTGCAGTGGCATCCAATAGAATTTCACAACTTTGAGTCAACATATACAATAAGCAGCAATTGGCAAAAGGTCAATAAATGATTAAGGAATAAAAAAACTAAACAAATTCAGTCCCTCCTTCTCAGAATCTTGCCAGCAGTGTGGCTAAACTACATCTATCCTACCTTAAGCTTCTTCAGAGAAAAAAAAAAAAAGGAACAAGTTTCTAAAATCCCCTACGGCAACACCCAGGGATTTCTGCCAGTGGTAAACGCTGTTTTGAAACATAAAAAGTCAGCTGGTGAGTAAGCAAATGATACTTCAGAGAATGTGGTTCTCTTCTGAGAAATCTTTGTAATCCTGTTCATTCCAGTCTCGGTTTTTTAAAACAAAAGTGCAATGACTTGGTCTCCTCATGTTCCCAGTGTATTCCTAGCAGGGCAAGCAAAAACCTCTGGCAGCCTTCACTCATGTTATTTACTGCAAAGAGGTAACTCTCAAAGTAATTTGTCCAAGCTCCACCAAAGCACAATGTGGGTACCTTGAAGACACCACTCATTTAAAACTCATACCAAGTCTGACTTTATTTCCAAAATGAGCGGTTCCCGATCCAGCAAGGATAATGTGGTCATGAAAAGGATGTCCAAAGCCACCAATTTACATTGGTTTGGTTTGGCACAGCTTTCAAAGTTCTTGGAGTAAAAAGGGAATGACACGTGAATAACTACAATTGAGATAATGCTCCCAGGATTTTAAGTTTGCCGTTCCGCAGCCATTCAGGGGAGACCTAACCAGCTTCAAGACGGTACCTACGTAATTTATAATTACTAAACCTCACTGATAGGTTCCAGATTATTTTTTGAAAAATGCAACGCCCTCTTCTTTAGTATACACTTTGCCATTTTCACTCTACTTACACAATTTAAAACGTATGATCGCGGGGGCGGTGCAGAACCTGCTCAAAGCGGGAGCCACTAAGGTCGAGATTATTATAATTTGCAAGATGTATGATGTTGCTATCTCTGCATCGGAAGGACGGAGAAGCTGCGTCAGTAGATTCATGTTGCAACTAAACGCTTTCCTCTGCTCCCTCTTACTTTCTGGTTGCTAACTGAAGCCACAAGACAGTTTCTCAGCTATGACTCAGGCACGCAACCCCAGCAGTGGCTCAGGTCTGAATTACCCTCTCTCTCTACCTCCATCAGCAGCACACCCTGCCTTCATCCCCAAAGAAAATAGGTTATTAAGGTAGAATAAGGCTGTTTTCTTTAAACACTGCCATACTTTTCAATTGTTCAGTTGTAATATATCCAATCCATCCTACGCTTTCAAATGTTTTTGATTATTGAACATTTAAAAAAAATCTACAGAAATTTCCAGAAGACCAAGGCCATTGTTTCTTCTGTTGCAACTTCAACTTACACAAGAGGAGAACAAAGCTTGGGACTCTGAGGAACTGTCGCGGTTGAATATCAGTCTACAGCACAAGACAACATAGACACTCCTAAAATACTATTATGAGTCTTAGACAAAAAGTAAAAATGTACTTGATTTTATAGTGTATTTTAAAACGATTCATATCAAAATGAGGGTTAAAGAAAGTTATGATTCATATTCTATTGTTTGGGATTTGCTTTCACTTATCTTTGACATCTCATAAATCAGCCAAACAAACAAATAAATAAATACAAAGTCAATGTCTTCATTTTTACCAGATACAGACTGACTTTTCATCTTTAATAATTCTCTTAACTGAGACTACTTTGACTCTTTTAAAGATAAATTGAAACCCTCCTTTACAGAACATAGACTCACATTTTTTTCTAAAAGTATTTTTCTCTGAATTCCTTTCAAACAACTGGTAACCTATAGAATAATTAGGGCACTTTTCATTTGGTTAAATTTTATTTTGGGAGACAAGGTGAAATTGCTTATCACTTTTCATCTGAATGACATTGGGCTATATCTGAATCCCAACTCTTCCAAAGCTGCCCCAACTTGCTGTCCTGAACTTCGTTCTATAGACACTAGCACACCACCAATAATGACTTCAGAAAATTCAAAATCATTATCTGCAGTTGTTTATATGTTCATAAAAGAATGAAACATTTTGAAAAGAATATACAACAATGTACAAATTGTAACTTTTAAAATAAATCATATTGTTTTAGAGTTTTCAAATTAAGACAAAATGCCACCTACTATCTGATGAAGCAATAAGAAAATTTAGTTATATTAGCTAAAATTTGGTCATCCTAAATTAATCTTTTAACATTCAGACTTAAATGCATAAGTATAAGGACAGCTGTATCCTGCAGTGAAAGCAGGAATCATATATTAGAAAAGTGCAAATTATGATTTTCACATTCAATATGTCAAGTTTTCATTGTACTTTGGGCAAACACAGTAGGTCCCTTTAAGTCAACAGAGGTAGTTTGCACATTGGGAAGAAACATTGTTTGATGTTTATAAAATATACTACGTCTTAGCTGGTTTTTCTATTTACAGATAGGCGTCTCACTTCATCCAATTCTCCTGTATTCTGAGAAGTTTGTACTTCTCAGAAAGGGGAAGTGTTTCAGTAATGCATTGTTCATTAGCTTACTCTGCAACTCCCAACCCACAACAATTAATACATTTGCTAATAGCAACTCTACCCCACTGCTATTGTCACAAGTTACATGTTCATTACATGGAAGAGTTCAGGACACTGACAATAGTTGCTCTGCATTATGTCACCGATGCCTGTGACATAAATTGCATTATTCTACTGTAAGCTAATGAAGAAATGTTTTGCACAACACAAAAAAGTCCTAATTTAAAATATGTAGAAGTATAGAAATGGCAAACCAGTGGAATGACATTTCATGTCATTAAAGATCTTTGTAATGTCTTTGTTACAAAATATAATGAATTTCTTTCAACTTATTTAACATTTATCATCATGAATCACCATGATTAACAATTATTTGACACCACATTCTTGGAGAAGACGCTGGGATAATGGCCCATGCCCTTGGCCAGTAATCTCACCCAGGCTTATCTGTCTGAGAGCCTAGATACACGAGAGCATGTATACTCCTAACACAAAATTAAAACATCAACATTAATTGGAGAAAATAATAGTACATCAATAAGTATCTCTTTATATTTTCTCACTTATTAATAATCCTGGAGACTTAGCAGTAAAAATGGCTAAATATAATAAGCAAATATATCCAAAATCAAACAAGTGATTATCCAAGTTCCCTACAATGATATTTTGATGACCAGTTCCAAAACGATCTGAAACTCGTAGAGCGATAGGCCAGGATTTTCTGTATTTTCCTTTTATAATATAATATCTTATTATATGAACATGCTAGAAACCAGTCATACATTGAATGACCTTTTTACTCTGTAGCTCAAACATTAGAATAATACATGCCAAGTGACAGTGGTCACAAGAGATGCAAAATGGGGCATGGTTGGGAGTGAAGAGAGAGAGAGAAGGAGAAGGATGGGGAATAGAAGGAGAGCCACAAAATGAAAACAAAGAAGAGAGAGGAAAACAACTCACACAGTCTAATTATTATATCTTTCCAATAAGGGAAGTTATACACACACACACACACACACACACACACACACATTCTTTTTTTCCTAACTTTTTCTCTCCTTGTCTTGAGAATCATCTTAAATATGCCATGCAATTGCATGGGTTTTTGTGTTTGCTTTAATAAAAGTTGTATTTGACTCTGATTGTCTCAGAACTTTATGACCAAAATTGGGGGATTAAAATTTTGAGCATTTCTTTAGTTGAAGTCATAGGAATTTGTCTTCTCTGTGGAGAAGGGGTATTCGACAATCATGTACAATACACTTCATCATTGTTTGTTTTTATTCTCAGTTCTTCTATGTGCTGATTTGAAATATGCTATTTTGTTTTCAGGCCTAGATGTTGATGGAATATATCGAGTTAGTGGCAATCTGGCAACAATACAGAAGTTAAAATTTATTGTCAACCAAGGTAAGAGATTTCTTTACTTCAAACGTTTTTCAGAAGTCACATCTCTAGTTATGCTCAGACAGCTGTACACAATGAACAGACAGTAATGAATATTTTGAGGGGGAACAACAAAATGCAGAAACTAAGGAATTATTAAACAATTACCAGAAAAATAAATCATAACCAGGTACCTGAAGAGACATAGACTAGAAAGCCAAACTAATAGCTCATGTAAAATCAACAATGCATAGAATAAATAAAGGGAAAAATAAGAAATAGAATAAATAATAAACTAAATAAAAGTAGCTCAGCTTTGAAAAACTGTTACTGGGTTGGTTATAAGAGGTTCCTGATATGTGTTGATGAAGAGAACAATGGGCATATGATGGAAAACATAAGAACCCAAATTACTAATGCTCTCAAAAAGAAAACATGAAAGATGTGTACGCTGTTAATGAAATTTGAATCAGAAAATGAGATAAGGTTAACACCCATCCAGGGAAAACATAATGGCGCATCAATTTGGGTCCTTACCAGAAGATATGGACTCTCTGTACTGGCTGTTGTTTCCATACGAAATTCCACACACAAATGTTGCCAGCTTTATTCCTAATTGGAAAAGCTTGGAGATAGGGTCGGGATATTGCTCAGGAGTGAGATGTCTTCCTCACTGCATGATGTATGAGACCCTGGTCCAGCACCAGGGAGGGATGAATAAAAACTTGAAGGTAATAAGGTATGTCTCAGAATGTGATTGGACTAAAATATGTGGTAAATTCATATAATGGAATATTACTATGATGGATAGAAACCACCTATTGAGCCATGAGTAGACTTGGGAGAACCTTAGTTGTATATTGCTGAATGGATAAGGCCAAAAACTACACACAGAAAACTATACAGCATTTCAGGAAAACTGTACAGATAGGGAAAGATTAGTGGTAACAAGGAATTTGAGAGAGAAGAAGAGTGAGCACAAAACGTGAGAGCAGTTAAAGAATTTTATGTAACATCAGCATTGTGCGTTTATGTTGTTATATATTAGCTAAACCCATAAAATATACATCACAGAGAATAAAGGCTAGCATAAACCATGGCTAGCAGTCAATAATAACATGTCAAGCTCATTAGTTGTGACAAAGTTACTTTGTTAATACAAAGTGCTAACACTAGGGGACTCTATGGGAGGTGGAGGGAGCCCCTGTTAACTGTATGTACTGGTCAACCTTTCTAAGAGCCTGAAGCTACTCTTAGAAAATCTATTAATGAAAAAAAATAAAACTAAGAACATTATGAAAAGAAAAATAGGAAGCCTAAATGACCTTAGGGTGATATTTAAGTAGTTTCATAACCAGACAACTAGGGTTGGTAACTGAATTTATAATAGTATACTCATATCTACCATCTAAAATTTCATCTCTGCTAAGACCCATTGGTCTTATTTTTAGAGAGAATGTAATCAAATGTACACATGGGCTTTATACCAAGAAGCATTAAAACATGAAGGTCTTGACCTCAAAATAATAGGATAAAGGGGTTGGCACACCTGCCTCTTCCACAAATCTCGATACGAGCTTGGATTTGAATCTTTCTTGTGTTTCTAAAAGAGATAAATTTTGTTGTTTTAATTATGTGGTTTGTGTGGGCATGTGAATGTGAGAGCTCATGCCCACAGAAGCCAGAGGCACTGGATCTTGGAGCTAGGGTTTACAGGCAGTTGTGAGCCACACCCAACGTGGATACTGGGAACTGGACTCAGGCCTGGGCCATTTCTTCTGCCTGTTTTGCTGATGTTCTTGATCATGAACCAGTGCTAGTCTCGAGGCATCCCTGTATTAGTAATTGTGGAATAAGTATGTATGTGTGTGCTATCTATGTATTGTGCATCTATGTGTGTGTATGCGTCTGTGTGTGTATGTGTGTGTGCTTCTGTGTGTACGTGTGTGTATATGTGTGCATGTGCTTCTGTGTGTCTGGGGGGTGTTATGTGTACATCCTCTATATGTTGGTTCCTGTGAGTGCTGCAGGTAGAGGCATTAAAACTGGTAAAAATTAAACTGTCTCTCTTCAAGTTCAGATGGAAAACCTCTTATGTGTGTTGACTAGTTCTTTGACCAGTTGTCCCATAATTCTTCTTTCTGTGAATCTTTAGGGGCTCTGCTTATTGACTAATTTGGCTAGGCAAAACACAGAATTCAACTTTACATTACTTCATGTAAGTCCCATTGGTCAAAGCCACAGGGTCCTTCTGTGGGTAAAAATTTGCATGAAATAGCTCAGTCTCATTTTTATTCTGTTTGAAAGCAGCTAAAATCATTCTTGTAAGATAGCTCATGCTGAAACCATATCCTGACTGGGATTCTAGACAGCTGGGCAACACATTTCTCCTACAAAGAAGAAATCTCAAAACAGAAGCCATGCTAGAAACAAACACTAGCTGTATTTCCTGCCTTTAAAAAATTATGCTCAGCAGTTTGTTAAAGAAAAAAAAGCAATCTGCAATGAAAATATGAAATCTATCCATCTCATCTTTTACAATCCAGACTTGAGCATCCTCGGAGACGTTGTAACTGCTCGTGTTTCTGTGAATGTTGACAACGTAAAGCTGGACAGAGGCCTGAGTTGGTATCTGGTGGTATAAACTGTCAGCAAACAGTCTTCCTGTTTTACAGCACTCTGAGAATTGAACACAGTCAACACAAATGAGGCTACACTGGGACCTTTGATACTGCTGACTCTGTGTCCTGGAGTCTCATATAACTTACATATTGAGGAGACAGAGAGATGGTCACCAGTCTAGAGCACTTGTTTCTTTTCCAGAAGACCTAGAGTAAATTCCTAGCACCCATGTAGAGGCTCAGACTATTCGAATTATCCAGCACCCTCTTCTGACTTGTGTGGTACCAGAAGAAGTTTACATACACATAAATGTAGCTAAAATGCTCATAAATATAAGATAAAATTTAAAACCCTAAAAATTTCATATATCTATATAAATATATACACATGTATATTTATGTATATATACACATATGTGTATGTATGGATATATATGTGTATATATAGATATAGATATCTTCCCTTCTCAAAATTTGATGATTGGAGTATTATTTGAATTAGTGTTTGGAAAAAGGAGGGTAACACATGCTTGTGTGTGTGTGAATGAATGAATGATAAAATAAAATGCTGATGACATGAATTTTCCATTAAAGTATGCAGAGCTATGCAAACATCATACATTCATTTTAAAATTTCATACAGGACATTGAAGAATTTGGTGTTCTCTCCCTCCATTAGCATCTTTCATCCCCTCTGTGTTCACTTACATGATGCCTCTTTTTTAAAAAGGTTCCAAATATATTTTTTTTAAATGAATAAGCCTTATCCACTGTTAGACTACACAAATGAAAACTGATTTTGGAGATTTTCAAGAATAGTTGAATTGCAATTTCTGTGTTTCACTGACTTTCTTGAATGCTATAATCATCAGCAATTCTAAATACACCAGTTGAATGATTCAATTTGTTTTGGTTTTCTGTTTGACTCACTAAACCAGAAAGAATTAGATACCCTTATTATACTTCCAGATCAGATGACACACACGTTAAATTCAAAGTGATCACTTTTGAAAAACATTTCTTAATTAAAATTAGTAATGCTGATAATAATTTTATTGTATAGGCAGCTACCATTTCACAACTGAATTCCCTTCATATATATTTAATTTAATCTTTTCTTCAACCTTGTAGTGCAGATAGGTACAATGATTAAGCTTGTTGCTTTCAGTGAGGAAACTGAGGCTCAGTCGTCAAATGTCCCAGGATAAGGAGCTAGAACTAGCTCTCAGATGTCTCAGACTCAAGTCTGTGCTGCTAACTACTGCCAAGAAGCTACACCCCCCCACCCCATGCAATGATTCTTTATTACGTCCTTCTTGCAAAAACAGAGAAGTGTCTTTTCATGCTGGGTGTGCATTTGCACGTCCCTGTTTTCACTCTCCTTCTCAGCATTGGTTATTGATGCTACTATTCAATTTGGCTAAAACTATTCAGGAATGGGGATGTTTGGGAAAACATCACAGGAATGAGGAATCCTGGCACCTCAAATCTCTGTAGGGTTTGTGATTCTATGTTTGGATCAAGAAGCGCTTTGCAGTCTTGCAGAAAGGCATTACAGATTCTTGACTTACTAGGCTATTAGTGCATTAGTGAGCGGTGCTCTGCCTTGTTTGTTGAATTTGGTGACAGCTTTCAGTGACGTTTTGCTGATGCAACTCTTCTGGTCTATATGGGCATCCCCAAAGAAAACTGGTGCATGACCCTAGATGTCAACCTGTCATCAGCCTGTGTCATTGTGTTGATTCTTCTGCATGATCTGTGACCTTCTGGTGGCTTTGCAGCATGGGTGCACGTATGCAAAAGACAGGCTTCAACATAGAGGATGCTCCGTGGCTGTCTTAAGGACTTTTGACGGTGGGTCTTGGAAATCCCACCAGACTTCCTCACATCAGCCCTCAGTCTCAGCTGCTGTCTGCACATATTGCCCCAAATCCAATCTTACATACACGTCTTCTTGGTTCAGTCTTTCTATAAGAGCCAGGAGAGGTTGGCATCCTCTCCGCAAAATACTACATTTGAAGCTGCCCCAAAGCCTGAGCCAATAGGATAGCTATAAAGCTACGTGGAGAGAGAAGATGGGATTTTCAGGACCAGTGCTTCTTGATACATAATAACAGATTCCCCCTGCAAGTGTTTGCCTGGAATTGGAGGGAATAACTCCTAACCAGGATTTTAGAGCTGATTTCCAGAGATAGAAATGTGGATAAAAGACAACATGCTCACATTTTCAAAATATGTGCCTTACATAAATCTACATGGCTAAGAATCTTCTATGGACATGCACACACATGTCTGTTGGTTGCTTTTAGGGGGAGAGAGGTTTTTAATTTGTAATCTTGTACTATCCCTATATTTATTCACAAAGATTTTATTGGCACAATAAGACATACTAGATGTTTGCTGAAAGGAATGCCTTTGCTTACTTTAAACTTGCTAATAATAGGTCAACCACACTGAAAATATACCAATAGAAAAGCAATCCTACCTAAACTACTTTTCTGCAGTCATGCTCCTTAAAGAAAAGCAAAAGCTTTGGTAGCTGTTCCTCTGCATCTCCTACCATTTGCAGTACCAAAATCTAATAAAGGAAAGGGAAAGCGGGAAGAATGTGGACAATTGGCGGTTTCATCTGGAAATAAGCAACTGGATGAAAGTAAAAAGGATTATGAAAGGATTTTTTTAAGACTTCTAGTCGTGTTCTTATAAAATAGTCCTTGTGTCAAATCCATTCATTTTTCTATTAAGTGAGTTTATGTTGCTCTCTTGTTATTTTTAAAATGAGTATTTCCTTAAGCCTACTCCATTTTCATTGGCAACCGCAGCATTAAAAAACAAACTGTGTTATTTGCTTTATCCTTTTTGGGTGCGGTGAGTTTCTTTGTTTTGTTGCTGCTGGTGGCAGTAGTGATGGTGTTTGTGGTGTGTATGTCATTTGTTTTAAGATGCACCTTTGTGAGTTCCATGTGATGAGATTTTATTTTAACAGTGATTTATTTTTCCCTTGAAGCTAGAAAGATCACTTGATCATAATGGGCAAACTTTAACATTGTTCAGGACTTCAGAAACTTCCTACACCTCATTTTTCAGCTCTACTGAATCTGAGCGCTCGAAGACTATTGATGGGGAAACTGATATAGCTTGCTAGCTGCTTAAGCAATCTCATTGGCAGCAGTGACAATTCTTGACAAAGATGTCAAGGCAACAAACTCTTCATATTTTGGAACACAGAGGCCAAAATAAACTATAATTTCTAGTTATTACATTTTATCTTATATTCCAATCACAAGCTTAGGTGTCCTTTCCACTTCTAATGTACAAAAACTCTGGCCACTAAACTTAATGCAAAATTATATGCTTATTGTGGGTTATATTATTTAATTTACTATAAAACAGGCAATAAAAACTGACCTAAATGTCAGGCAGTGGTAGTCGGGCAGTGGTGGCACATGCCTTTAATCCCAGCACTCAGGAGGCAGAGGCA
>LOEQ01000923.1:299312-309641 GCA_001685075.1 Bramus lutescens | reverse complement strand
AGCCTACAAATCACAATCCCAGAGAACCTAGATAACAATGAGGACCCTAAGAGATACATATATGGATCTAATCTATGAGGGATGTAGAAAAAGACAAGATCTCCTGAGTAAATTGGGAGCATTTTACCATGGGAGAAGGTTTTACCATTTTACCATGGGGAGGGGAGAGGCAGGGAGGGAAGCAGAGAAAAATGTAGAGCTCAACAAAATCAATAATAAAAAAAAGACTTGCTGTGAGTGCAAATACATGATGTATTTTGAAGAAAGTTCCATGGAATTTTGAAGTTGTAAGAAATGGGTCTGGGGTCTCAAGAAAGTGATCTCACAATCCAAAGCATTGTAGCAAGGCAAAAAGATCTCTTTCTTTCGAGGGGTGCATAGCCATAGGCGCCCTGTTCCTCACTCTGAGAGGTCTGAGCTTGGGCTCACATTCCTGAATTTGTCTGCTTTAAAGCAACAAGCAGCCAACAAGCAGAATGCAATTCCAAGTAGAAAGTGCTACCTTGAGAACATCTTTGGGTTCTAAGAAGTGTTGTCCCTGAAGGAATTTGTGTTTCTGCCATGTTGCTTCTTTCAAACACATTTATTGGAGTTTTGTCCTAATTAAACTTTTGATAGAAAAGATACTACATTTTGCTTACATTTTTCACAGAATCACCACTTCTTTGTGCTAGCATCAGTCTGGGCTTTAGTAATGGTAACTGTTTCAGGAGACTGGGCACACCTGTGTTCTGAGCCCTTCTGCTTAGCAGTTGTAATGTCCTCCTGATAGGTCATTCCCTTCTTCAGTATGAAGTGACTTTTGTGTCTTCTCATTGTTTCAGTTTGAAGTCTACTTTGTAGCTATTAGAACAGCATCATCTGCTTGTTTTCTAGGTTTATTTGCTTACAACACTTTCCCCATGATTTCGTGCTAAAGTTGTAGCTGTCTTCTGTGGTGAGGTGCATTTCTTGGAGGTAATAAATAGATGCCTCCTGTATTGAGAAATTGAGACCATTGGTAATCTTATTATTGAAAGGTATGTATGGACTCATTTCATTTTGTTTATTTGGTAGTTGTCTTAGTTAGGGTTTCTATTACTGTGAAGAGACACCATAACCAATAACCATGGCAAGTCTTTTTTTTTAAAGTTTGTTTGCATATTTTCTGTCTTCATATACACCAGAAGAGGGCATCAGATCTCATTACAGATGATTGTGAGCCACTATGTAGTTGCCAGGAATTGACCTCAGGACCCCTGGAAGACCAGCTAGTGCTCTTATCCACTGAGCCATCTCTCCAGCTCCAACCATGGCAACTCTTACAAAGGAAAGCATTTAGTTGAGGTGGTGGCTTAGAGTTTCAGAAGTTTAGTCCATTATCATCATGGTGGGGAGCATAGCAGTGTTCAGGGTGACACGGTGCTGAAAAAGGAGCTGCTACATGGTAATATGCAGGCAACAGGAAGTAGTCTGAGACACTGGGTGGTATCTTGAGCATATATGAGACCTCCAAGCCAGCCTCCACAGTGACACACTTCCTACAAGAACACACCTATTCCACAAGGCCATGCCTCCTAATACTCCCACTCCCTTTGAGGGCCATTTTCTTTTAAACCACTATAGTAGTGGTTTTTCCCCCTTTCTCTCTTACTTTATTATTCTGGTGTGATTTATTTTATTTCCTGTGATCTCATGATGAATATTTCTCTTCAGTTCAAAGGGATCATTCAAGTATTTCTGTAGTGCTGTCTAAGTAAATTCCTTGGCCTATTTTTATCATGGAAAGTTTTTATTTCTCCTTCAAGTATACCAAATAGCTAGTTTTGCTGGGTATAATAGTCCATGCAGGCAATTTTTGTTTTTCAAAACTGTATCTTGAAATACCTGTTCAGGCCCTCCTGGCTTTTAAAGTATTAACAAATCTGCTACTATTTTAATGGTTCTTCTTTTATATATGACTTGATGTTTCTATCTTGCTACTTTTAATATGTCCTGTATATTTAGTATTTTAATTAAAATTGCAATATGAGATGGTACATTCTTTTTTGGCCTTCTCTGTTTGGTGTCTCAAATGCCCCTATATTTGAATTGTCATCTCCTTTACCAACTCTAGGGGTTTTTTTGCTATTTTTTAAAATTTATTTCTTTATGTAATATGTGTATGTGTGTGTACCACATCATGTGTGCAGAAGACCACAGAAATCAAAATAGGCCATTGGATTCCCTGGAATTAGTTATAGATGATTTTGAGTCCTCATGTGAGTGCTGGGATCTGAACCCTGGTCTTTTGCAAGAAAAATAAATGCTCTTAAGCACTGAGACATCTCTCTCTCTTCAGCTTCTGTAATGATTCTCTTTTTTAAATGTTTTCTATGCCTTTGGAAATATGCTGTTTTCCTTCTGCTACCCCAGTCATCAGTAGACTTGATTTTTCATGGTGCTGCAGGTGACTTGGAATTCTCACTCACCTTCTTATTAGCTTATCATGGTCCTTGTTTGATTGTTTCAGTTCATTTACCATGCCGAAAGGCTCCAGTTTTCTGTTCTCTCCTTATTTGGTTCTTCTGGTGAGACGTTCCCCAGAGTTTTCAAATTGGATTTAATGTGTTCTCTATTTCTAGTATTTCAGGTTGATTTTTTCTCAGTGTTTCTATTTCTCTGTTGAATCTCTCTTCCATCTTACATCACTTTTCTTATCTCATTCAACTATTTGTGTTCTCAGGCAAAAGCTTACATTCTTTGATTTCTTTGAATATACTTATAACCTTGAATTCTCTGTCTGGGATCTCATCTAATTCATTCTTGCTAAATACTATTACTATAAGAGTAGTAATTTCTGGAGAAGTTATGCTATCTTGGGTTTTATGTGTCTCTTATGTTACTGGGTTGGGATTTATGCATCTGGTTTTATTTCTTTCCTCGGTTTAATTTTTAAAGATTTATTTATTTATTATGTGTACAGCATTCCTTCCATGTGTGCTCGCATGCCAGAAGAGGATGCCAGATCTCATTATAGATGGTTGTGAGCCACCATGTGGTTGCTGGGAATTGAACTCAGGACCTCTGGTAGAGCAGTCAGTGCTCTTAACCTCTGAGCCATCTCTTCAGCCCTCTTGGTTTAATTTTTAATCAGCTCTATTTTTTTTTTCAGTTGAAGTACTTACAATGTTCATGTGGGGTTTGGATGTGGTATACAGTTCAGAAAATCATTCCATAGTCCAAGAACTCAGGGTTCTTGGTGCATTGCTACTTGAACAAGACATTAACAGGGAGGGTCACCACAGCTGCTTTCTGCTATGCAAATGTCTTACCGGCCAATTCACAACAGTGGCTCCTTTAACTGTTGGAGGGTAAATAAACAAGTATAGTGTGGTATAGACTCAGATTTTAGCTAATGAGGTTAGGATTGGGAAGGAAATAAGGTGGGTGAGGATAAAGATAAATAAGTAAAAAATATTGAGGCTAGTAAAGTAGCTGGGAAGGGAAAGCTGGCTGAGATACTACTGTTCAGGTCCACAGATTTTAGTGATTGTCAAAGCTACGGAAAGTTATCATTAAGAAAAAAGGAGGACAGGCGAGATGGCTCAGTGGTTATGAGCACAGGAGGCTGAACATGGTATTATGCACCATTAATCCCAGTACGCAGGAGGCAGAGGCGGGTGGTTCTCTGTGGGTTCTAGGCCAACCTGTTCTATGCATTGAGGTCCAGGCCATTCAAGGATATAACGTGAGATCCTTTCTAAAACAAACAAACAAAAATGTAAAGAGGAATGGAAAGGATAAGAGAAAGAAGACAAGATAATGAAGCCAGATGGGACGTCTGAGCCGTGATTGAAGAGTACACTAAAGAATGCCTCAGAGTCAACTGGCTGGGGAAAAGAGGAAGTGCTTCTGGTTTTGCTTTCTCTCCTCTAGCACACCAGGGTTGTTGATAAGTGATGGTGGAAGCTGGGAGGGACCAGAAAGTTCCAGTTCCTGCTGAGCATCTCCACAGACGCCTCTAGATCAGTTCCATCATCACGGGGGAGTGCTTTTCTGCCACGTATTCTTCTTGAATTGTGACCCTAATTAAGCATGCTCAGATGTAGGTATCTTAAATTAAATATACACTGGCTTGGACCCTTTCCAAAGTGCCCCCCATATGAATATGTATAGGCCTCCCTAAAATTCCTCACCTTTTCTTTGTTTGAGGGGAGCACTATGCTCTCCTACCTGTAGGCAATAAAAAAAAAAAGCCTTCACGGTTGTGTCCTGGCTGTGACTTCAAGTCTTGCCCTTGAAGTTGCTCACACAGTCACAGCTGGAATGCTGCTACTCGGTCTGCCTTCTTCATTGTTCTCCATTTTATTCAGTCTGGGACCCCAGACCACGGACGGTGCAAGTCTTCCCCACCCAGTTCAGCTTTTCTGGAGACACCCTCAGAGGCACACCCAAGGGTGTGTGATTCCATGGTAAGTCTAAATTTACGCAATCTGACAAAGAAGATTAACGATCACGCTCATTACTGATTAGGAAAGTTCATGCCTTAGGATTTCTATTGCTGTGATAAACACCGTGACCAAAATCAACTCAGGGAGAAACAGTTAATTTTATCTCACAGCTCTCAGGTCACACTATCACTGAAGAACATCAGGAAGAGAGCCTGGAGATAGGAACTAAAGCAGAGGCCATGGAGAATTGCTGCTTGCTGGCTTGTTCAGCCTACCTTCTGATACAGCTCAAGACCTTCTACCCAGGGGTAGCACCGTCCCCCAGGGGCTGGGCCCATTCACATCAACCTGGATGGAGGCATTTTTCTCAACTGGGTTTCCCTTTTGCCAAATGGTCAAGTTGACAAGCTAACCAGCGTATGAAGTGAGAAGAAAAACAGGCCTAATTAAAAAAAAAATCAACTGTTGAGTAACGATGTGACACCTGAGGCGGGCTTGGGGGAGACTCTGTGTTGACTCAGCATCCTGTCATGCAGTCTGTGGGCCTGGATCTGAGGTCCCACCATAGATACCAACCACAAGGAGAGGTCCAAGTCTTCCTTGGGAGGTGGCAGGAAAGCAGAAGGGCTCCATCTGCGCCTCATTTTACAACTCTCCAGCAGAGGGCAGTCTGAGCTCAGGCACCATTTTCCTGGCCACTGGTTTAGTCAACAGGGCAGATGGGCACTTAGCCCCTTCATTGTCCACTGAAGCTTGGGCAAGATGCCTACTTGCTGACAGCAGCAGCAGCACCAGAGAAACAGGATGCACAAAGAGGTTGTTTTGAGTTCTCCCTAAGCTTGGCAGACGCCACAGTCCCCCACCTAGGATCCTGGACTGAAGGCTCATCGGCCTCTCATCCCAATGCAGGGTACTCACTGTTTTGGGGACCAATTGAGTCCTGGCCTTCAGCTATTCTTCCCTGTCTAGAACCTTCTAATTGAANNNNCTAAAAGCTGTGCCTTACCTAGAGGATCAGAGGATGGGATTTTCACCTGTTGGCCATTGATGTCTGTGTATTTAAGCCTCCACGGTGCTATTAAAGGAGGGCTTTTGTACCAGTGATTGGAGGTCCGTGTGTTGGTCTGTCTCTGCGTGTGTTTCCTCAACCTCCAGCCCCTTGACCGAAGCTCATGAACTGGATTCTAGCACATAGAGCGCAGACGGGGGGTGGGGGGGGGCTTGTTGCGGTGTACGGCACACTGTTTCCATTCACAGTTCAGAATCCATTTCTCTAAGGCATAGACTCCCAGAGCCTCAGAGGTGGGAGGGGCTTTGTTGCTCTAAGTCCACAAACCGGCATTTCAAATAACTTCAAAGGGCAGGTGGGGGGGGGCCCTACATTGTGAAGCTGTCTTCGAGTAAAGATAGAGGTGGCTATGTTGCATGAGGGTGGTGAGGCTTGTGAAGAAACATCTCAATCCTACTGTTGTCTGAATGACAAGAAATATGACTGCTGCTGCTGCTGTTGCTGCTGCTGGTGGTGGTGGCGGTGGTGGTAGCTGGAGAGATGGATCAGTAATTAAGAGCACTGGCTGCTCTTCCAGGGGGACCCAGTTATGACTCCCAGCACCGACATGACAGCTCACAACCCACAACCATCTGTAACTCCAGTCCCAGGGGATCCGATGGCCTCTTTTGGCCTTCTGGGACACTAGGCACCCACAAGAGACATAGATACACATACATATAGGCAAAACAAACAAACAAACCTATAAAATTACTTTTAAAAATTGAGGAAGATTTTGGAGGAGTTGGAGAGGAAAAGTATATGAACAAAATATATTGTATCAACAATTTTTAATTAAAGAAAAAAGGAAGGAAGGAAAGAAAAAAGGAAGAAAGAAAGGAAGGAAGAACGAACGAACGAACGAACGAACGAAAGAAAGAAAGAAAGAAAGAAAGAAAGAAAGGTGGCCATGACTGAGCTGCATCACTGGTTACCAATTATCTCCTTATTTAATAGAAGAGAAAAGTTAAAGCCCAGAGAAAAGGAGCCACTTACCCAAGGAGGGGCTCCATTCTCTCTCACTAGAGCCCAGCATGTTCAAGTCCTGGTACCTTGGGGTAAAGGGTGAATGAATATTCAGCAGAAGTAGCTGGGCATGGCTTGGACTTCTAGATCTGTCTGACTAGTGGCTGCTGATTAATCTTAGATTGCCTCATTTCTTTCCTTGGCCAAAGAACTCTTGTTTGGAGAAAGCAGCCTCTCCTAGGACACAGGACACTCCTTTTCCTTGGTGAGTCAGAGGCTCTGAACCCACTGGGGACAGCTTGACTTCCAGGCAAGAATCTTCCCTGCTCCTTTTTCCAACCAACACCTCCGTCAGTGGCACTCCACTCCTTTGGCCAACTCCCTGTAACTTAAATTAGCGTCCCTAGACATGTTATATACTCCTTTAAATGGGACTGTGAGGATCCAGAGGATTGCCCCTCTTCAGTCCTCAAAGCTCATAAGGAAAACGGGTAGAGGTACTGTCTTAACTACTACTGTGATGAAACACCATGACCAAAAGCAACTTGGGGAGGACAAGGCTTATTTCACTCACAGTGCTACAGAACAGTTCGTCATCAAAAGCACTGAAGGTAGGAACTCATGCAGGGCAGGAACCTGGAGGCAGGAGCTGATGCAGAGGCCATGGAGAGGTGCTGNAGGTCCGTGTGTTGGTCTGTCTCTGCGTGTGTTTCCTCAACCTCCAGCCCCTTGACCGAAGCTCATGAACTGGATTCTAGCACATAGAGCGCAGACGGGGGGTGGGGGGGGGCTTGTTGCGGTGTACGGCACACTGTTTCCATTCACAGTTCAGAATCCATTTCTCTAAGGCATAGACTCCCAGAGCCTCAGAGGTGGGAGGGGCTTTGTTGCTCTAAGTCCACAAACCGGCATTTCAAATAACTTCAAAGGGCAGGTGGGGGGGGGCCCTACATTGTGAAGCTGTCTTCGAGTAAAGATAGAGGTGGCTATGTTGCATGAGGGTGGTGAGGCTTGTGAAGAAACATCTCAATCCTACTGTTGTCTGAATGACAAGAAATATGACTGCTGCTGCTGCTGTTGCTGCTGCTGGTGGTGGTGGCGGTGGTGGTAGCTGGAGAGATGGATCAGTAATTAAGAGCACTGGCTGCTCTTCCAGGGGGACCCAGTTATGACTCCCAGCACCGACATGACAGCTCACAACCCACAACCATCTGTAACTCCAGTCCCAGGGGATCCGATGGCCTCTTTTGGCCTTCTGGGACACTAGGCACCCACAAGAGACATAGATACACATACATATAGGCAAAACAAACAAACAAACCTATAAAATTACTTTTAAAAATTGAGGAAGATTTTGGAGGAGTTGGAGAGGAAAAGTATATGAACAAAATATATTGTATCAACAATTTTTAATTAAAGAAAAAAGGAAGGAAGGAAAGAAAAAAGGAAGAAAGAAAGGAAGGAAGAACGAACGAACGAACGAACGAACGAAAGAAAGAAAGAAAGAAAGAAAGGTGGCCATGACTGAGCTGCATCACTGGTTACCAATTATCTCCTTATTTAATAGAAGAGAAAAGTTAAAGCCCAGAGAAAAGGAGCCACTTACCCAAGGAGGGGCTCCATTCTCTCTCACTAGAGCCCAGCATGTTCAAGTCCTGGTACCTTGGGGTAAAGGGTGAATGAATATTCAGCAGAAGTAGCTGGGCATGGCTTGGACTTCTAGATCTGTCTGACTAGTGGCTGCTGATTAATCTTAGATTGCCTCATTTCTTTCCTTGGCCAAAGAACTCTTGTTTGGAGAAAGCAGCCTCTCCTAGGACACAGGACACTCCTTTTCCTTGGTGAGTCAGAGGCTCTGAACCCACTGGGGACAGCTTGACTTCCAGGCAAGAATCTTCCCTGCTCCTTTTTCCAACCAACACCTCCGTCAGTGGCACTCCACTCCTTTGGCCAACTCCCTGTAACTTAAATTAGCGTCCCTAGACATGTTATATACTCCTTTAAATGGGACTGTGAGGATCCAGAGGATTGCCCCTCTTCAGTCCTCAAAGCTCATAAGGAAAACGGGTAGAGGTACTGTCTTAACTACTACTGTGATGAAACACCATGACCAAAAGCAACTTGGGGAGGACAAGGCTTATTTCACTCACAGTGCTACAGAACAGTTCGTCATCAAAAGCACTGAAGGTAGGAACTCATGCAGGGCAGGAACCTGGAGGCAGGAGCTGATGCAGAGGCCATGGAGAGGTGCTGCTTACTGGCTTGCTCCTCATGACTTGTTCAGACTGCTTTCTTTCTTTCTTTTTTTTCTTTTGGTTTTTTCAAGACAGGGTTTCTCTGTGTGACAGTCCTAGCTGTCCTGGCTGTCCTGGAACTAGCTCTTGTAGACTAGGCTGGCCTCAAACTCACAGAGATCCGGCTACCTCTGCCTCCAGAGTTCTGGGATTAAAAGCATACTCCACCACTGCCTGGCCCAGACTGTTTTCTTATAGAACCCAGGACCACCAGCCCAGGGATGGCACCACCTACAATAGGTTGGACCCTCCTGCGTCAATCACCAATAAAGAAAATGCCCCCACAGACTTGCCTGAATTTATGGAAGCATTTTCTTAATTAAGGTTTCCTCTTCTCAGATGACTTCAGCTTGTGTCAAGTTGACATAAAACTAGCCAGCACAGGCACAGAGCATGGTTTTCCTGCCACGTGTGCAGGTCTCATGGATGCTGCATGTGCTGGCAGAGATCTTATAAGTGGCTTTTCAGAAGTCAGCGTGTTTTGGCATTGTGTCCAGGAGAATGAGCAGGCCAGAGCTCGGCTGTGGATGTTTCCTTAGCCTCAGCCTCCTTCGGAATAGCTGGGATTGTGCTATGGCTACATGACAGCTCACAGGACTACACCTTTAGGTCTCAGGCCTGTATCTGGAATAGAGCTAGCCCTGGGAAGAATGTCATTTCCTTGTTACTAGGACTAACGCCAGCAAGGATTAACACATAACAAATCCCTTTGTCATGGGCTCTTGCTTGTCCAGCTCCTCCCAGCCAGCAGACACAGAAGGTGGCTGAGGTAGTAGTGGTAGAGGTGGAGGTGGCGAGGCAGTCCTGAAAAACTAATCTTGAAGAAATTACCTCAAGAATACCTCCTAGGGGAAGAAGTAAGAGGCATGTAGCTATTTGTTGAAGGAAAAAGGAACAGAAATAGAAAGAAGACCAAGAAAGCGGAGACTAATGCCTGCAGGGCACGGCAGAGAAAGGATGGAAAGGGTGGGTGGATCAAGCGGGAACAGGACTCTGCTACACAGAGCCTTTTGTTCTGATCTATGTTAGGAGCCTCTGCGAAATAAATGAAACAAAATTTGGAAGGAGATGGAGGACCCTAAAATAATTAAAAAAAACACAAATAAAAAAATTTAAGAAATGTTCTTTGACCTCCATCTTATCACTTTATAATAAAAGTAATCAAACTTTTTATTATGCATGAAACAATTAATTAAAAATTAATTTAATCTCTGTCATTTCCTTGAGTCATTGGTGCTGTGACTACTTTGACAAGGGCACGGATGCATCATGGTTGTTTGAAGCCTTCTAAAGGTCCCCACAACTGAAGCCAGATTTTCTGTCAGATTGATGCTAGAGCTCAGTCCTGAGACCCCATTACATACTCCTCCTCTCTGGGGCAGGCACAGAGAATGAGTTCAGTGTCCCCCAGGTTCCAGGAATCAGTGAGCTCAGTGACAAACATTTAACATCATGAGGTCACACAGCAGGGGACCAACGATTCCTTTTACTACCCATAAATACTTCAGTGCCAATAGGATTCTATGAATTCCGAGAGAGAGCTCTTTTCCTGAAAGATAAGGAATTTGGGAGAATCCTTGTTGATAGGATTCAGACAGGTACAGGAAAA